>JADRCD010212399.1:0-11957 GCA_019843815.1 Montemys delectorum | reverse complement strand
AAAAACAAAAAACAAAAAACAAAAAACAAAAAACAAAAAAAAACCCAAAAAACAAAAACAAAACAAAAAACAAACAAACCACTAAAATTTCATGAGACAACAAATATCTCTGGGAAAAGTAGCATTATATAGGACAAGGCTCATTAAACTTCCATTCATAGCCCATTGTGGTTGTAGCACAGGCATTTAATCCCAGTACTTGGAAAGCAGAGGAATACAGATCTCTGAGTTCGAAGACAGCCTG
The DNA here is from genome assembly GCA_019843815.1 of Montemys delectorum. NCBI lineage: Eukaryota > Metazoa > Chordata > Mammalia > Rodentia > Muridae > Montemys > Montemys delectorum. The sequence goes on along the minus strand of JADRCD010212399.1, from coordinate 11,713 downwards.
GTCTACAGAATGAGTTCCAGGACAGATAGGCCTACATCGTGAAACCCTGTCTCAAAAAAACATTAATAAACAAACAAACTCCCATTCATGACTGTATTTTCCCAAGAAAGTTTTAGGCCAGGTGGTGGTGGCTGCTTGGGAGGCAGAGGCAGGCAGATTTCTGAGTTCGAGGCCAGCCTGGTCTACAGAGTGAGTTCCAAGACAGCCAGGGCTACACAGAGAAACCGTGTCTCGAAAAACCAAAAAAAAAAAAAAAAAAAAAAAAAGAAAGAAAGAAAAAAAAAAAAAGAAAGAAAATTTTATGCAACCAGGTTTCATCGATATATTAGATGGTAGATGGATCTATAAATTAAATATTTACTAATCATATATCATAATTTTTTTAAAACACTTCTTTGATATGTATTAAAAACAAAAAAAAATTTGCATGGTAATTTGATGAATGTACTTGTTTATCTTACTTCTTCTTCTTTTTTTTTTTTTTTTTAGACAAGTCTTCCTTAAGATGGCTGGCCTTGAACTCCTGATGCTCCGCTTGCCATTCGCCAGAATTACAGGTGCACATCACCACATCTGGCTTACTGTGAACACAATAAATAAATCTCAGCTGAAGGTTTAGCAATGAAGTAAGCAAAGTATTTCAGTGGCTTACAAGTTGATGTGTTGTGATTCTATAACCATCCACGCTGACGGCATTTCACACAAACACACAATACAGTCACAGATATTTAATGTCATTTTATGAATCATGAAAATTTTGTCCTAACCCTAAATCAAAATTCATTTAACATTCTTAAAATAAAACTCAAGTCAGTAGCTCAAATTGCAATTTAAAAAAATCTTTTTTAGATTTATTTGTGTGTGTGTGTGTGTGTATGTGTGTGTGTGTGTGTGGTTTGCTTAGGTGTATATATGTGCACCATGTGCCTGCCTATTGCATGTGAAGGTCAGAAGAGCATGTTAGATACCCTGGAACTAGAATATACATGGATGTGAGCCACTTTAGGATCCTAGGAATTGAACCCAAGTCTAACTGCCGATCCATCTCTCCAGCCTCAAACAATTCGTTCTTTTAAAAATCTGACTTGTTTTTTAACCACTGAGCCATCTCTTTGGCACCTCAGTCTCAAACCTGGGACAAACTCTAACTGAGGTATCGACACATCAAAGTGGATGCTGCCCGCTAGCCTCTCTCAGCAGCCCCAGTATGTCTTATGGAGACATCCTGGCTGGCATATCCCTGTTTTCTCCCTTGTATCTACCATAAACCCTCTCCTCAAACCATACCTAGGAGCCACATGTCCTCAGCTCAGTTTTTCATTCATCTGGTGCCTAAACCACATGAGTGGCATGAATGGGTTCCTTTCTAAGGGCTTGGCAGCTCTGAACCAAACTGCTGATTTGACTCTCCCAAGGTATACAGGGATCAGATTGTTTGTTTCTGCTGGCTTCTGCCAGCCACCAAATCTGACTCCAAATTCTAGGGTCTGCATCTTCAGCTGGGTTGTAACTATTCATCGCTGCATCATTAGCTACATTGTAACTATTCATCTCTCCCTTGCTACTTTGTAACTGTCTCACTGGCTCTTGTAGCCTGCTATGTCTCCTGGGCACTCTCGGCCTGCTATACGGATTTGTGTATCTTTCTACGCCCATGTGGGCACATCTTTCTACTAAAGACACTTACCACCTCCTTTATCCAAAAGCATCTCCACTTCCTCCTGCCATGTACAGCAACTTTTACTCTGCCCTCCCCCTAGGAGCTGCAGACCGCCAGCTCTGGATCCATTCACAGCTCCACATATAACAAGATGTGATCTATGGCTATACCTCCAGTATGCATGAAGCACAGGCAAGAGAATCAGACATTGAAGGATGCATGCAGCACAGGCAAGAGGATCAGATATTGAAGGCCATTCTCACTTACAAGTGAGGAGTTGGAAGCCAGTCTGGATATTTAAGACCCTGTTTCCAAACAAACAATAACAAAACCAATCCCCAAACTCAAAATGAATGACCCAATTATATACTATCTACAGAACCTTCACTTTTTGTTGTTGTTGTTGTTTTTGTTTTGTTTTGTTTTTGTTTTTCGAGACAAGATTTCTCTGTGTAGCCCTGGCTATCCTGGAACTCACTCTGTAGACCAGGCTGGCCTCGAACTCAGAAATCCGCCTGCCTCTGCCTCCCAAGTACTGAGGTTAAAGGCATGCACCACCACCACCAGGCAGAACCTTCTCTTTTTAAATAGGGATATGTTGTTGTCGTGATGTATGCCTATAATCTGAGCACTTGGGAGACCAAGGCAAGGCAAGAGTCAAATTCAAGATCTACCTGTGCTACATAGCAAGTCCTTGTCTCAAACAAACAAAAATAAAAACTAAGATGAAAACAGAAAAATAGGGGGAAAGTCAATGAAACAAACAAACAACAACAAAAACTAGGTGTTTTTGTTGTTGTGTTCTATGATTGGGTACTGAACTCAGGACCTTGGGATAACAAAGAAAGCATTCTACTGTAGAGTCATACCCCCAGCATTAATGATGTACTTAATTTGAAAAGACCAATAAAATTGATAAGACTAGCAAATTTAAAAAGAGAGGAGACAAGTTATCAAAATCAGCAAGTAAGCTGGGCGGTGGTGGCACACGCCTTTAATCCCAGCACTAGGGAGTCAGAGGCAAGCGGATTTCTGAGTTTGAGGCCAGCCTGGTCTACACAGTGAGTTCCAGGACAGCCAAGGCTATACAGAGAAACCCTATCTCGGAAAAAAAAAAAAAAACAAAAAATAAAAAAATAAAAAAATCAGCAAGTAAAATGGAATTTTGTTTGTTTTTCTGAGAAACGTTCTCATGTAGCCCAGGCTAGTCCACAACTCACTATGTAGCCTTCAACTCATCATGTTGACCTTAAACTCCTGATAGCCTATCTCTATCGCTAAAGTACGAGGACTATAGGCATACACCTGCCACATACATGGCCTAAAGATCCAGATAAGATTACTCTAAATCTTGGAAATATAAATGAGCTAGGATAGATGAGGCTATTATAGAAGCTGAAAAGAATCCTTGAAACAATCTGCAGAGGTGAAGTCATTATGTAAGTGCAGTAACTCAAACTGTACCTCAGCCTGGAAGAGGGATCACAACGGCAGACACCTCCACCAGGGGAACACTACGAGGAAGCCAGGAAACACACAAAGATGCCCAACTTACTTTTGTTTAGAGAGAAAATCTCATCCTGCTACCCAGCCTGGCCTCAACGTGCCCTCCTTCTAGCCAGGCCTCTCCAGTGCTGAATTACACATTGGCCTTTGCAAAACTGTTTTTTGACAAAGGCATAAATGCAGTCCCATGGAAATAGCCCAGCCTTTTGAACAAATGGTGCCAAGGAAGCTGGAGGTAATTCCCAGCAAAGAACAATTGTCTTGACTCTTCCCACAACCTTATATGAGCATCGACTCAAAATTATCACACATTCAATTTTAAAAATGGAAGGTTGTAAACTTTTAGGAAAAAAACAAAGTAGGAGAAAAACTTTGAGATCCAGGACCAAACAGAGTTCTTAGACTTGGTAGCTCACCTCATAGAAACAAAACTTGGTAAGTTGTACTTAAAATCAAGGACATTTAAAAAAAAAAAAAAAAAAGTCTGAAGGGAGCTGGGGAGATGGCTCAGAGGTTAAGGGGTCCTGAGGTCCTGAGTTCAATTCCCAGCAACCACATGGTGTCTCACAACCATCTGTAACAGGATGCCTTCTTCTGGTGTGAAGACAGTTACCATGTACTCATATACATGAAATAAATAAAATAAATCTTAAAAAACAAAGTCTGTAGCTTGGTGCTCCAGGGCTGAGGCAGAAAGCTCAGACATCCAGGCCAGCTTAGGTAACTGAGTGAGTCCAAGGGTAATCTGGACACTTTAGTGAGACCCTGTCTCAAAATGAAAACAAAACACCAAAAAGACAAGAGATGCATCTCAGTGATTCAGGGGCTGGTTCTGTGAGCATCTGTGAGGCACTGGCTCAACCTCTAGTATTTGGAGAATGGGGAGCGGGGCGCAGTAAGGGAAGAGAGAGACAGAGAGGATGCAAGCATATGAATGAGCATGTGGCAGACTGGGAGATGGTTTGCAACCCTTCCAGTGATGACTACCACAAAAGGCGTGAAGGACTCCAGAACTCAGCAGTGAAGCCATCCGGCTAGAAAGCTGACATTGTCCTAGTCAGGGTCACTATCACTGTGACCCTGTGATAGTGAAACACCACAACCAAAAACAACCTGGTAAAGAGTTTCTTTGGTTCCATATACAAATGCTTCATCCATCATCAAAAACAGTGAGGGCAGGAAGTCAAGCAGGGCAGGATCCTGGAGGCAGGAGGCGATGCAGAAGCTGCGGAGGGGTGCTGCTTACCGGCTTGCTCCTCATGGCTTGCTCAGCCTGCTTTCTTATAGAACCCAGGACCTCCAGCTCAGGGGTGGCACCACCCACCATGGATTGAGGCCTCCCCCATTGATCACTAGTTAAGAAAATGCCCTACAGCCCAATCTTATGGAGCCATTTCCTCAATTGACTCTAGTTCATGTCAAGCTGACATTAAGACTATCCAGTACAAAAATATCCCCAGAGGAGAATATAGAAATGACAGATGAGCACGCGAGAAGATGTTCAGCATCTTTAGTCACTAGGGAAATGTGTATTAGAATCACAAAGAGGGTAGGCATTGGAGAGATGGCTCAGCAGTTAAGAGCACTGGTTGCTCTTCCAGAGGTCCTGAGTTCAAATCTCAGCAACCACATGGTGGCTCACAACCATCTGTGATGGGATCTGATGCCCTCTTCTGGTGTGTCTGAAGTCAGCAACAGTGTGCTCACATACATAAGATAAGTAAATAAATCTTCTTTTTTAAAAATCACAAAGAGGTATCAGCATAGCTAGCATAGAAAGCAGTGAAGGGGCTGGATTGATGGCTCAGCAGTTAAGAGCACTTGCTAGTACCCACATAGCAGCTTATGGCCAGGAGATCATAATTTCCTTTTCTGGCTTCTGAGAGCACTGTATATACACAGTATACAGACATACACACAGGTAAATCACACATACATATAACTTTTTCAAGATTTATTTATTTTATGTATGTGAGTACACTGTAGCTGTCTTCAGACATACCAGAAGAGGGCGTCAGATCTCATTACAGGTGATTGTGAGCCACCATGTGGTTGCTGGGATTTGAACTCAGGACCTCTGGAAGAGCAGTCAGTGCCCTTAACTGCTGAGCCATAAAATAAAGAATTTACTGACTCCCTTATATAGACCACAGATCAGAATGTAAAGTGGTGCAGCCACTGTGGAAAATGGCTTAGCAGTTTCTTTAAAACCAAATATACAATATAACAATTGTACTTCTGGGCATTTATCCTAGAAAAATAAAAGCTTATACTCACAAAAACATTCTACAAGAATAACAGCTTTATTCTAACCAGGTAACTAGAGCTAATCTAGATGTCCTTCAGTGGTAAACGGTTAAACAAAGGGGGCAGGGGGCGGTCCATCCATCCTGTGAAATACTCAACAATGAGAAGAAATGAACTATTGATGTCCAGGAGCCTGGGTATATCTCCGGAGATCTAGCTGATTGAAAACAGCCAACTTCCAAAGTCTGCACACCGTATAATTCCATTTAGGCAACATTCTTGAAATGGAAACCGCCTGGTGAATGCCAGGAAACAGGGTGAGAGAGAGAGGCGCGTACCGCTTATACAGGAACAGATGAGGTCCTTGTGGTCATGGGGATGTTGGGGTCTTTCTTCTTTTTGAGTCAGGGTCTCACTATGTAGCCTTGGAACTGATGTATAGACCAGGCTGGCCTTGATCTCGTAGAGACCTGCCTGCCTCTGCCTCCCTAGTGCTGTGATTATAAGCTAGGCAATTTAAGCCACGGCAACATCTTGTGCTAATTTCCCAGGTGCAACCATCAGGTCCAGAACTGCAGAAATAGAGTTCAAGGCTAAGCTTAGCCAATTGTTGTGAGTTCAGGCCCTTCTTGGGCTAGAGTGAAACCTATTTAAAAATAAAATAAATAAAAACTGGAGAAAATTGGCTAAAAAGTACATGAATCCCTGTTTTACCTTCTACAACTGCATAATTCTCTTTACAATGATGTCAAACTAGAATTTTAATTTTGAAAGTACATAAACAGGACGGCAAAAATGGCAAGTTAAGAGCATCTGTAGCAACATTCCAGAGGGCATGAGTTAGACTCCAAGCACCCACCTTAGGTGGCTCCAACTGCCTGTAACTCCAGCTCCAGAGCACCTGAGGTCCTCTTTTAGCTTCCACGGACACACACGGACACACACACGCACGTGACACACATATATAAATACATATACACATATACAAGACGGCTCAACAAACAAAGATGATTAGTTCCAAGTCTGACAACCTAAGCTCCCTCCAAGAATCCACGTAGTAGATGGATTCCCAACTGCTCAAGTTGTCTTCTGACCTTTACACATGCACCAAGGCCTGTGTACACAGATACACACACACACACACACACACACACACACATACACGTAGATAAATGTAATTTAAAATGTTTAATAGTAAAATTGAAAATATATAAAGATTTTGTATTTATCACGTACCCCCAGCTTGTGAGGCTCAAACTTACAGACTTTGCCAAACTATAACAGAATTTGTGTTTGAGATAGGATAGCTTGTGGCCTAGGTTAGCCTTGAACTGGCTGTGTAGCCTATGAGGACCCAGAACCTATCCTCCTGGTTCCGTATGCTGGGGGTGGGAGGATGGGATTTTCATTCGTGTGCCACAAGATTGATTTTTTAAAAATAACCCTTACATGAACACACACTTCAAAAATTTTTTATTCTTCTTTGGGCAATTATAATAGCAAAGAGCTCCCACGAACTTTTCTTGGTAAACTGGTGTGGGGTCGTTGGGGGACAGAACTCGAGTCCAAGAACTATCTGGAAATCAGAAGATTCTTCCAGCTGGAGGGAAGCGAAGAAAGGAGGAGCAGAAACTGTGCCCAGCGTTCCAATAGGCTCAAGGGAGACCTGGAGCCTGGGGTTGCTGAGCTGCGCTGCGGGACCCCGGGACGGGGCGACCGTGCGCCACCTTCTGACTATAGAGCACGCGCAGCTGAGCCGCACGGCAGCCCGCCTAGGGTCCCAGGACGCAGCGAGAAGAAGGGAGGGCAGGCAGGAACGCGGCTTCCCCACGCGGTTTGGGTCGAGACTGAGGATGGCGCAGAGCCCAGGCAGCTCCTTAAGCAGGTGCGCCCTTCCAGTCCCGCTGCCTCGCTCCAGCAGAGGGACTCCGCACCTTCTCTTATCCTGCTTGGCAGTGCCTTCCACCTGGGCACAGGCCATTTTCTCTTCCAGTTCCTCCTAGTCCCTCAGCCGCGCCCAACCAAGAGTGAGGCTAGAGAGGTTCCTTCTGATCAGGCTATTGGTGTCCTGTGCAGGAGGGCTGCTGAGACAGCTGGGTGGCCAGGAGTCCTCTGGGAACATAGGGAAATAGGGAAAGAGAGAGCATCGGAACCCAGGTGTGGCAGAGCCAGCGTTCTTACAGGCATTAAGCTACACACAAATGCCCTCAAGTCCATGGCTGAGTGACCTTAAGCAAGATTCTTGGCCTCTATGTTGCATAGTACCCATGGTCCTACTTTTTTACTTATTTTATTACTATGATTATTATCATTATTGGTGTGGGTCTGTGGGTGTGTGTTATGGGGAGGAACATGCGTGTGCTACAGCAGGTGTATGGATGCCAGAGGACATCTTGCTGGAATGGTTCTCTCCTTCCACCTCTACCAACTCCGGTCACCAGGCTTGCGCATCTCTTCTACCCTCTGTAGTCCTAAAGTGGGATTAGAGTTCATTCTTCTTGGGTCCTTAGAGAGGACTAAATGCATTCATATATATGTGTGTGTGTGTGTGTGTGTGTGTGTGTGTACACACTTATATACGTGTACACACACACACACACACACACACACACACACACACGCACGCACGCACGCACGCATATACATGCTGCTGTCTGAATCCTTGTCCCAGCCCTTCCATAACTTCTGCTACCATGAGTCAGTCTGCCTGGAGCTGTTTTTCAGAAATAAGGCTGGGACATAGCTCAGGAGTAGAGCTCTTTCTTACTATGCTGTGTGCTATGCCAGCAGAGGCAGAGGCGCTAGAGACGTTCCTCTCCTGACATGTAGAAGACACAGGCTGGCCTACCCTGACTGCTGTAAGAGGCATTGTGAGGACCACCCAGAATAAGGTGTGTTGAAACAGGCTGTGAAGTTCTATAGTTCCACACACTCTGCAGTCCTGGGATCTCAGTAGAACCGAGTGTTTGCTTTGTATCTTCCCTGCATGGGATTCCATCAAGCACAGTATCTGGTATATAGTAAATTGCCAAAAATATGTTCCAAATTAGCAGATGAATGGTTGAAGTTTGGCCTCTCTGAGTATATAGCCTCTCAATGTCCTTCCTGACATCCGTCCTCAGGATGAAATTCATTTCAGTGCAGCCCCTATTGGACATTGTAAACAGCCTCTCCTGCAGGGCTGCAGTAAGTATTCACCTGGGTTCCTGCTAGAGCTGAGCCCAGTTCTCTCTCCGTCCCATAGATTTCCTTTACAAGGGATTTCAGAGTAGTGCCTAACTCATGTGGAAGAAGGCCCAAGCGTGCACGAGGATTTTGCTCCACTTCTGGCCTAGACCCACCTGTGTAGGGACAAGTTCCTTCCAGGCCTGAGTGAGCCCCAAGAGCACTCCCTCCCCTTAGAATTTTGGGGACTCTCAGGTCTCAAGGGGACTGTTCCTCCTGAAGACCTGATCAGAACGTGTTCAAGCAGCTGGTGCTGCAGAAGAAGGGCCTTAGTGCGAACCACGGGAGACTGAGCACATCGCAGTGCCTTAGGACTAAAGCACATGGAACTTGTGGGCTAACAGACACCAGGGCCAGAAGGACCCCTGCCAGACTGACAACCTTCTCTGCACGTCCTCCTACGTCCTGTCCCCTACATACGTCTGTAGCTGAGGCCTGCTCTGTGTTTCCTGCTAGAGATAATGATTTACACTCGAGGCCATACTAAAGGGCTAGGAAGGCCAGGTAGGTGAGAGAGGAGAAAGGTAGAGATGTAGAAGCCACCCGGTATGGAGGGTAAACTTACAGCCCCTGTGGTCCAACCAGAGTCGCGCACACACACACACACACACACACACACACACACACACTCCCATTTCTTTCTCAACAACCTATACTATTCATCCCAGCTTACTCCTCCTGCATGTTTCTGCTCCTGTCTGGGGAAGCATTCCCCTGCCCAGTCCCCTGCCCACTTATGTGTTTGTAAAACAATGTTTTTGGAGGGAGGGGGCTCCCCTTCATCTTTTTTTTTTTTTTAAGCAGAATTCTTTCTAACTGACAAACATACCAGCAAGGTGGCTCAGTAGGTAAAGGCATGTGCCATAATGTTTTTTCCAGGGCCTGAGAGATGGTTTCGCTGGCAAAGCGCTTGCTACACAAACGAGAAGCCCTGAGGTTGACTCCAGAACCTGTGGGGAAAGCCAACCCTGGAAGCATCCACGTGTGACCCCATCGCTCGGACAGAGACAAGTAAATCTCAAGAGCTGCTTGGCCAGCCAGCTTACTCAGTCATCTCCAGATCCTGTCTCAGGAAACAAAATAAAACAACACACAAACAAGTGAATGGGCTAGAGAGATGGCTGGCTTGGTGGCTTTGAGCACATTCTGCTATTGCAGAGGATCCAGGCCTTAGTCCCAGTGCCTACACAATGGCTCACAACCTTCTGTAACCCTCTTCTGACCCCTATGTGGTGTACATATATACATGCAGGCAAAATATCCCTACACACAAAGTAAGTCTTTAAAAAATGGGATAGGGTGGTAAGCCAGGCTATAGTTGCTCATGCCTTTAATCCCAGCATTCAGGAGGCAGAAGCAGGTGGATCTCTATGAGTGTGAGACCAGTCTGGTCTACAGAGCAAGTTCCAAGACAGCCAGGGCTACACAGGGAAACCCTGTCTCAAAAAAACAAAAACAAAAACAAAAGGTGGGCATTGATTCCTAGGGAACAAAATTTGAGATTGATCTCTGGCTCCCATATAAACATGCATATACACGAAAGAATGAAATAAATTAAATAAAAATTATAGGGTTTTTTTTGGTAAGATGCATAGAATAAAGCAAGGTACATCAGGTGAGAATACATCCTGTGTGTAAAAATGAATATTGTTATTCTATTTTATGAAAAATACATATGTGTGTATGATATATACATACATTTGTATATTTTTTCTTTTATTTTATGTGTATGAGCATTTGCCTGCATGTATGCTTATGCACCACATGAGTGTCTGGCTCCTGACATAAGTCAGAAGAGCATATCAAATCTCCTGAAACTGGAGTTACAGATAGTTGTAAACCACTGTGTGGGTGCTGCAAACCAAACCCAAGTCCTCTACAAATACAAGTGCTCTTAAATATGGAGCCATCTCTCCAGTCCTATATTGTGTGTATTTTAATTTTAAAACATTTAGAATCCCCAGGACAGGCTGAAAGTGTAGCTCAGTGGCAGAGCTCTTGTCTCATCGGCTCACAGTGCTGACTCCCACCCTGGTGCAGGGTGGAAGTGTAGCTCAGTGGTAGAGCTCTTGTCTCATTGGCTCACAGTGCTGACTCCCACCCTGGTGCAGGGTGATAGTCAGGGCGTCGACCCAGAGTGCTCAGTTCTCTCATTTATTAGGTCTCATCTGGATCACATAACCTGTTCTTCCTGCTGCCTCCGGCAGCACCTGTGCTGGAACGTTCTGTAATAATGGACTCTGTGTGTTCAATAGTCACCAACCATGTACGGCTTTCAATGTGGCTGTATGACCAAAGAGATGATTGTGGAATGTCATTTATTTTACATTTTAAAATGCACACCAATAGCTAGGAGCTAATACTCACTATACTAAGTAATGTAGTGTACGGCTGTAAGCGTCCGTGAACAGAGATGGGCTTGTTCAGTATCATATCTCAGACTTAGATCATTCCAAAGTGTCTTAAGTCACCAATAAACAGGACATGTTTACTGTTTTAGTTTTGCGTGGTTAGGGTTTTTTGTTTATTTGTTTGTTTATGTCTTTAGTTTTGAGAGACTGTGTCTCTCTGTGTAGACCAGGCTGGATCCTCCTGCTCTGGTGCTCCTCAGTCACTGGAATTGAAAGTGTCTCATTACTCACCCTCTTGATATAATTTCATTTTAAAGAAAAAGAAAACGTTTGGAAAAGATAGCTGTGACCTGTAGTGTCTGTCAGTTCCTGTGATACAAATACTTCCACGGTGACTAATTTCAAGCTATAAATGCTTTAGTTACTCTAATTGAAATTTCTGGATTTAATAATCTTCTGGAATCTTTGCATATGTGAATGAGTAAATTAATATGAGGCAGATGGCCTGCTAAGACGGACTCTGCAGCTAAACACTCAAGGAAGAAACACAGAACAAACGAGAGTTAAGATGCGGACCTTAATCAGGCATGGTGGTGCCTGCCTGAGATCAGCCTGGTATATACAGCAAGTTCCAGGCCATCCAAGGCTATATATTGGGACCCATACCACATTCCCATCTTCAAAACAAGAAAAAAGAAAGTAAACAAGATTTCAGTGTCAGTTG
>JADRCD010212398.1:0-18585 GCA_019843815.1 Montemys delectorum | reverse complement strand
CTTCTCTCCCAGAGGTCCTGAGTTCAATTCCCAGCAACCACATGGTGGCTCACAACCATCCGTAATGGGATCCGATGCCCCCTTCTGGGGTGTCTGAAACGGGGACAGTGTACTCACATACAATAAATAAGTAATTCTTGGGAAAAAGAAAAAGCTAGTTGACCAGTGGTGTTCTACCATGGCGCCTGTCCTGACTCCCTCTGTGATTGACAGGACTCAAAAGCTAAATAAAACTTTTATTATTTTTAATTGTGTATGTATTATTTAAGTTTCTCTAGAGGAAAAGAACTGACAGAATTACACACACACCACACGACTTATTAGAATCACTTAGAGGGTAAGTTCAACGGTGCCCAGTTAACCCAACAATGTCTGTCTAGCAATGGAAGGTCCAAGATTCCAGGAGTTGTTCAGTAGACTGAGTGCCTCAGCTGGTCTTCAGTACATTCTGGAATCCCAGAGGTAGGCTCTAGTGGCAGTGAAGGAATGGACTTGACAATAAGGGTAAGCAGACCGAGACAGCAGACTTCCTTCTTCCGTGTCCTTTATATGGCTGCCCGCAGATGGTGTGGCCCAGATCAAAGAAGGACCTTCCCACCTCAGAAGAACCAGGTTAAAAATATGTCTTCCCATTTCAGATGATTTAATTAAGAAAAGAAAATCCTTCACAATTGGACGCAAACACAACTAGACACTCCAGATGTAGTCTAGTTGACAACCAAGAATAGTCATCATGGGATGAGTGCGTGTGAGGGGGTGGGAATGTACTATACGAAGGTGCCTGCTGAGGCCAGAAGAGGGGGCTCAGTCCCCTGGAGCTGGAGTTACAGGTAGGTGTGTGAATCTTCAAATATGGGTGCTAGGAATTCAATCCAGGCTCTCTGCAAGAACAGTATGAGTTCTTAGCCATAGAGCCATCTCTTGTTGCAACGTACTTTTAAATAAAATATACTTGTGTGTGTGTGTGTGTGTGTGTGTGTGTGGTTGTATTAGTCACTTTTCTATTGCTGTGATAGAACACCATGACCAGAGCAACCTATATTAGAAAGAACCTATTTGGGCTTTTGGCTGTGGAGGGGTAAGGGTCTACCACTATCATGGCAGGAAATCATGGCAGCAGGTAGCAGACATGGCAACAGGACCAGTTGAGAGCTCACACCTTTAACCAAAATCAGAGTACAAACTGGGAATGGTGTGAGTCCTTAAAGACCACCTCCAATGAATATTTCCTGCAGCTAAATCATACCTCTGAAACCTTCTCAAACTGCACCACCAGTCTGAGAAGGTTTCAGAGGTGTGGCTCTGACGCTAAGGTCTCTTTCCCCAATTGGTTCTTGATCTGTGAGTAAAGAAACTGTCTCAGTCAGAGTTTCTATTCCTGCACAAACATCACGACCAAGAAGCAAGTTGGGGAGGAAAGGGTTTATTCAGCTTATGTCCACATGGCTGTTTATCACCAAACTGGAACTCAAGCGGGTCAGAGACCAGGAGCTGATGCAGAGGCCATGGAGAGATGTTCCTTGCTGGCTTGCTTCTCTTGGCTTGCTCAGCCTGTTCTCTTATAGAACTCAATACTTCCAGCCCAGAGATGGCACCACCCACAACGGGCCCTACCCCCTCGATCACTAATTGAGAAAATGCCCCACAGCTGGATCTCATGGAGGCATTTCCCCAACTGAAGCTCCCTTCTCTGTGATAACTCCAGCCTGTGTCAAGTTGACACACAAAACCAGCCAGTACAGAAGCCATGGACCAATTGCTGGGAGGGAGGAATAGGCGGGATTTCCTGGTTCTCACAGGCAAGAGAGAGACGCAGGGGAGGAAGGGAGAGTTTGCCATGCTTCAGAGAAAGAAAAGCCAAGCAGACAAGTGAGATCTTGGGTGGAGGGGCCACAAGCCACTTTTACAGGCGGTTGATAAGAAGTGTTTAGCTGGGGCTAGATGTAACTGAGCAAGTTGAGGACAGGGGGAGAGGTGTGGAGTACTGATGACGGCACACTTCTCTAGGTGGGAGACAAGTAGTGCCCAGCAATTGTGCCAGAAAGGCAAGTTGAAATTGAACAATTGTGTGCGTATGGGTTTTTTATTTGTGGATTCAAGGGAAGCTGGGTAGGGGCTGGTAGCACCACTCGTTCCTGGAGTCTAGGTGGGATAGCAAAGGCTACACATAACACTGGGAACCAAATGTTCCAATGCTGGAGACTGTGAGGAACACTTGTCATTTTAACTATCACAGTGTCATACATGTGTGTGCCATGTGTTCATGCTGTTACCAGTGCCATACATGTGTATGTCCATGTATTCGTGCTGTCTTCCTCTGTTACTTTTCGATGTTACTACTACTACTATTATTATTATTATTATTATTATTATTATTATTATTATTATTATTTTGAGACAGGGTCTTTTCAGCTGAACCTGGAGCTTAGTGATTGGCTAGACTAAATGGCCAGTGAGTCCGCCTGTCTCCATCCCTTCTCTCCCTCCCAGTGCTCTTGGTTTGTTTTTTTTTATATGGCTGCTGGGGATTTTAAGTCGTTCCCATGCTTGCTGGGCATAGCCGTTTTCCCAGACCTCCAATAGAGTACACACTATAAAAGAATATAAGTGCAGGCTGAAGAAATGGCTTGGTGGTCAAGTCCTCTTGCAAAGGACTTGATTGGCTCCCAGTACCCAAGTCTACCTCTAACTCTAGGCCCAGGGATTTGGCCTCCTTAGAGGCCTACACACATGGATATACCTCCACATAGACACACGGGCATACTCATGACTAAACATAAGAATTAGAACTGAGTGTGGTGGCACACACTTTTAATCCTAGAATTTAGGTGGCAGAGGCAGATAGCTCCCTTAGGAGTTCAAGGCCAGCCAGGTCTACATAGTGAGTTCCAGGATAGTCAGGGCTACATAGTGAGATCCTGTTTCAAGAAACCATTCCCCTCCCCACAAAAAGAATAAGAATAGAGGTCTGAAGAGGTGGCTCTTCCAGAAGACCCTGGTTCATATCCTAGCAACCACATGGCATTTTACAGCCACGTGTAACTCCAGCTCCAGGGAATCCAATGCCCTCTTCTGGCCTCTGTGGTCACCAGGCACATACCTAACACATAGGCATACTTGCAGGCAAAACACTCACACCCATAAAATAAAATAAAATAAAATAAAATAAAATAAAATAAAATAAAATATGAAGTCTTTAAAAATAAAGGAGATAAGCCATATTTTTTTTTTAATCATCTGCCCTTCCTAGGGTTTGAAAGTAAATGTTAAATACCAAATACAGGTACAAAAATCAAACAAAAAAATTTTAAATCTCATCCATAACAGTACAAAAATCTTCAAACAGATTTTATTTATAAAAGTATATAAAAGCTGGGCAGTGGTGGTGCACATCTTTAATCCCAGCACTTGGGAGGCAGAAGCAGGAAAATTTCTGAGTTTGAGGCCAGCCTGGTCTATAGAGTGAGTTCCAGGACAGCCAGCGCTACACAGAGAAACCCTGTCTCGAAAAAACAAGAACAGAAAAAACAAAAACAAAAAACAAAAAAAAACCAAACCAAACAAACCAAAACCAAAACCAAAACAAAAGTATATAAAAATTCCTGACCTCCATTCCTTAGCACAGAGCTGGAGGACCCAGGCACGGTGGGCCACCTCCTTAGCTGGAGTCGGTGTTCTCTGTAGAGGGCGTCACTCTAACACAGCCTCTTTAATTTTCCCAGTGTTCCCATGATGTATTTAGTGTTCGACACTAAATTAACTGCACAGTGCATTTCGGTGCTTGTTGAAGTGTCTTTGTTGTGCATTATAGCATCTAATTTCCACTTCAGAGTAATTGGCCTCCGTAAGTCTTTTGTTAGGCCCCTAAAAGCACTTGCTTAATGACTTTGGGTGAAGCTGGTGTAGTAATTAAGTGATTTACAATTTTAGTAAAAGTGAACGTTAAAATGATTAACCAAGTTACTAAATTACTCAAAATGTTCCAAAACCTTTTCGGCAGTGGATTCCTCGACAGGACAGTAACACTCACATTAAATGGATGCATTTTAGCTCAGCCAAGCTCCACAACACACACTAAGCTCACTAAGCACTCCTTGCCACTTTTATACTATGTATGGTTCTGCACACTTTCAAGGAGCTAAGAAGAATTGTACCTAGCTGGAACTTGTATCCCAGTAAAAGACATGGCCATTGTGTCTTTGCTGTCATTTCCAATCTGGACACTCTATTCCTGGGTGCTGAGTGGCACCGCTCTCCAATTTCCCTGCGGTGCCATTTCATTGTGCAGATACAAATGCTTAGAAGACCAGAGGATGCATGCCAACCTTGTGACGTGGGGACTGTGACCATCACTGTGGCGATGATGGCCTGGGAGGAGTTTCCTAACTGGGTTTACTGAGGTGGGGTGGTACTGTTTCCGTGGCTGGGCCAAAAGGAGAGAAAGGGCAAAAAGGAGAGAAGGTGCTGACCAGTGAGCCTACATTCATCCCTCGCTTTCTGCATCCACACTGTGCATGTAATGTAGCCACTTGCCTCAAGCTCCTGTCCCCTGACTCTGTGGATGGACTGCATTGTCCGGCGCAGTCCCCAACCAGCAGGGAGGCAAACGCAGAACAACCAGGTTCCTTCTCAAGGCAGTTTAATCAGGAGTTGCTTCTTTCCAGGCAGTGACCCGGACCCCGCCTGGGTTTGGGCTTATAAGCACTAGTGCATGCCAATCATCGAAAGCCACGTATCATCTCTCCATAGGTCCCTGTTCGGTCACCAGATCTTGCCGGACAATCGCACCACCTCATGCCCAAATAAGGAGTTGTTTTTCTCGGAATGCACACTCCCGCCGCCGGCACCATTACCAGGTGCGGCTCTCAGCTTACTACACTGCATCTCAAACCATGAGCTGAAATAAAATATTTTCCCTTTAAGCTGTTTTTGTCCAAGTATTTTTTTTAATCACAGAAACAAGAAAAGAAGCCAAGTTGATTTTACTTTTTATTGACAGAAGTGAGTGTATTTGGTGTATACAGATTTGTGCCACATAATGATGCTTTGATTGACAGTGGGCCGATAAGATTAGATAATACAGCAGAAAACTCCTATACCCTCGGGATTGTGGCTTGAATGTGAAACATCCCCCATAGGCCAATGAGTCCCCACATGGTGGTCCCCACCTGGTGGTGCTGTTGGGGCAGATTTGTGCTCCCAGGGGGTGGAGCCTTACTGGAGGAAGTGGGTCACTGGGGGCGGGCCTTGTAGTTTTATAGTGCATCTCCTGACTCCATGCCTTGGCTACATATCTTCCTTGCCACAGAGGACTATGCCCCTCTGGAACTGTCAGCCACCTTTTCTCCCTCAAGTTGCTTTTAAAGGATACTTTCTCACAGCAGGGAGCAGTAACTAAGTTAGGCAGCACCTCTACTGTGCCTTTTGTGTTAAGATACACACAATCCTTACAACTGCATACAGTACCCAGCGTGGTGTCTCTGTCTGCCATGGCATATTGTACTGGTTTGTAGCCTGTAATACGTAGCTTAGTTGTGCAGCAGATGGCACTCGCTGGGTTTCTGGAAGCATGTTCTCTGAAGACAAACGGCCTCTGGAAACCAGCAAGGGTACACAGTCCTCAGCCCTCTCTCTGGTTCGTTCTGGGCTGAGGAACGAGCCGACGGAATGGCTTTGAGGGGAACTTCATGGGGGACTCAGAGCAATGCTATCCCCTGGCCTTCCAGTCTCTACTCTAACTTGGGTCAAATTGTTCAATGTCTGAGAGTGTGACACCAGGATGGTGTCACTTCTATGGAACACTCCTATCATGTACCTGACTTTGTCATTTGAGGCTCACATTCTCTTCCTGACTGCTCAGCCTGTAGATTTCACGCTGTCACCCCTGGGCAGGTGGTCCTGAGTGGTATAAAATAGCAGGCTGACCAACCCAGTAAGCAGTGTTCCTCCATGGCCTGCTGCAGCTCCTGCCTCCAGATTCCTGCCCTGATTTACCATAGGGGCAGACTACGAAGTGAGTCCTCTCCTCTCCAAGCTGCTCTTGGCCAGCAATAGGAGGCAGACTGAGACACACCCCCTTCCTAAGAGTTTCCTATGGGTACATACACGCTGAGGCATGAGACATGGGCTCAGTCATGTCATAGTTTCCCCCCAGTTGCCTATGATCACACCTCTGTGTATACATATACATACATATATATCATATACATATACACATACATCATATACACATACACACATATACATATATATACACACACACATATATATATATACATATACACATACACACAAACATATATACATGTACACATACACATGGCAGGCAAGCTGTAAATCTCAGCAGCTGCTGGGAGGAGGGAGAAGAGGGAGAGAGGCAGCTGTGCGTTTGGAGTTAGGGTCAGCAATGGATGCCTGCAAGCCATTGTAGAGCTCTGCTTTTAACTAAATCTGGAATGACACAGGACCCAAGAGAGCTCAAGCTCCAGCAGAGCGTCACTGACTGGGACATCCAACTAGATATCTGGTGGCAGAGAGCCTTGTTGATAATAGTTCCTGGGTGGGGGGTGTTCTGGGGTACAAGGGCATCAGATGCAGCTTTTGAACACTTCACACGAGATGTGAAAGATCTGCTGTATGGAAGAAAGCCAAGGTAGTCCCACTGACCTCACACAGTCCACAGACACATACTGTGAGCAGTCCAGTAGGGGGCGCTGTGACTATTTTAGACTAGAGAATGTCCGTTTAGCTAGCTTCCCGGTGAACCAGGAGGATGAGATTGCCAAGTGATTTCAACATGGGCTGGTTGCTCACAGTCAGTGGGCAGACAACAGGGCACTCTAAGGCATCGCATGAAGATATTAGCTGAGAAAATACTTTCCTAAATATCCGCGTAAACTCTGCTCAGTGGGGTGCTGTGAAAGGGATGGATTTATACACACAAAGCAATAGGGCAGAACTGAAAGCTGTCAGCTGTCAATGGATAATTTCTAAAAACTCACCTCCTGCTCTAGGAGAACGATGCTACTCTCTGCCTCACTGGCAGAATAGGAGCAATTACAGCAGCAGTCCACAAGCTCCTACCCTGCTGATGAATCAGCGGGGCAACACCATATCTATCATTAAAGGGCTCCCCTGTGCACCAGACTCCAGCTCAACTCACTGCCCCTAACAGAACTTCCTTCCATCCCAGTTTTCTGGGAGGAGGAAACCTGGATGGGGAAGTCTCTAGCAGATTGGCCTATAGAGAATTTTCTCAATGATCATGTGGAGGGGCCTAGGCCACTGGGAGTGGTGTCACCCCTGGGCAGGTGGTCCTGAGTGGTATAAAATAGCAGGCTGACCCACCCAGTAAGCAGTGCTCCTCCATGGCCTGCTGCAGCTCCTGCCTCCAGGTTCCTGCCCTGATTTTCCATAGGGGCAGACTACGAAGTGAGTCCTCTCCTCTCCAAGCTGCTCTTGGCCAGCAATAGGAGGCAGACTGAGACACACCCCCTTCCTAAGAGTTTCCTATGGGTACATACACATGCAATTACCCCCATCTTTACAAAGAAGCCTTCATTTGGGGGTGTGTGTAGAGATGACTTAGCACTGGCTACTCTTCCAAAGGAACTCAATTCCCAGCACCGGCATGGCAGCTCACAACTGTAACTCCAGTTCCAGAGGATATGCCACCCCCGGCCAGACATGCAGCCAGAACACCAATGCACATAAAAATAAATCTTTTTTTTTTAAACCCTTCATTAAAAAACAAACAAACAAACAAAACAAAACAAAACAAAAAAACAACTACATTTATGCTGGGCAGTGGTGGCAGCACACGCCTTTAACCCCAGCTCTCGGGAGGCAAATCTCCTGTGAGTTTGTGGTCACCATGGTCTACAGAGTGAATTCCAGGACAGTCAGGGCTACACAGAGAGCCAATGTCTCAAAAACAGAATAAACATGACATTTTCCTGTGTATCTGGGGAGGAGGGGTTGACCAGTAAGGATGTATGTGCCAGAGTGTGTGGGGGGGGACGGACAAGAGGGCAGTTTTTAGGAGTTGGTTCTCTTTCTGTTCCCTGTGGGTCCCAGGATCAAACACAGGTTGTCAAGCTTGGTGGCAGGTGATGTCACCCCACACCGTCTGGAAGCCTCTCAGATTCTTTATAGATACAGTGATAATCGCTAGGGAAGGAGTCTGGCCAGCCAGGCTGCTGAGCTGTCTGTAGGCTGTGCAGGGAGGGTCCAGGGATGCAGCGTTCACCATCAGTGCTGGAGTGAGAGTTTGATAATGCAGCTGCTTCTGGACCATCCCTGCTCCTATAAGCAAGCCCTCACCCATACCTGTTTGTAACCCCAATAAACTCACTGGTTTACCAAGATGGACTTCAGTGTAACCGTTACTTTGGTCTGGCATAGCTTTTCTTCCTAGGGTGTGTTGCATCTCCATAGTAAAAGTCTCACAACAAATATCTACTGTTATTTTAATCTGGTAAACATGGGGGTAAGTTTTAAGGTACCCATAATGTCCCCCCAGTCTCTAATACTTTCAATGTGACCTTATGGAGTAAGGCTTTTACTTGTGTCAGTCGACATGAGGTCATGCTTGAGTAAGGTGGGACCTTGATCAGACATGTCCTGATAAAATGGAATCGTAGGTAGATAGACAGACATCCGCAGTGAAGACAGACATGATGCAAAGCCTGAAGTGCGTTACTACAAGCTGCACGGAGACCACGAGGGAGAAGCAAGCCCAGTCGGCCTCCAGTGGTCAGAAGGGAGCAGGCTCGCAGCACTGGGCCTGACTGGCTGTCTCGGGTCCAGTGAGGTGAGATCCACTCTTCCATTTAATTGCTTTAGATTTTTTTTTAATGTGTCTTCAAGTTAGTTTTCTAAAACAACTTTAAAAACTGTACTGTTATTTGTATGTGTGCATGGGATGGCAGTCCATGTACGGTCAGAGGACAACTTTGTAGAGCCGGATCTCTCTGTCCACGCTGGTAGGTGTCCTCGGTTGCTGGCTGGCAGGACAAGCACCTTCACCAGCTGAGTCCTCACTGGACCTTCAAGTATCATTGTGACAGGTCTTGTGACGTTCTGCGATTGGGGCTCACTGACCTTCCCTATACGGACTTATATTTTTCTCACCAGACTTGGAAAAAAAAAGTTCCCCCAGCACACAGCAACTCTCCTCCTAAGTTAAACCAATAAAGCGGAACAATTCAGTAATCACAAGATTGTGATTTGCTGCAGAACCTAGCGGCAAGCAGAAGGCACGATTAGACAGCGAGAGTACAGATCTTCAAAGAGCGAAATGACCTCCACAAGACAGCTCACCAGCATCCTCTACAAGGAGCTGTGAGTTTTATAAGATCAAGTAAAGCAAAGTAAGTATGAGGAATGCACTTTGACAAATGTAGTAAAAATGCTTAAGAAGCATATTGGTGAGTTTTAAAAACACTTTAAATCTTATTTGTTTTTATTTATTTATTTATTTGTGTGTGTGTGTGTGTGTGTGTGTGTATGAATGTATTTGTTGTGTGTGTGCATGCCATATCACACTTGTGGAAGTCAGGGTAACTTGTAAGAAAATCACTTGTCTCTTATTATGTGGGACCTAAGGACTGAACTCAGGTCATAAGGCCCTCCAGCAAGCACCTTTGCTTGCTAATCCTTATCAGGCCTCTATCAGTAAGTAATTTTAAAACAGATGATAAAATTGTATTTGCAGCAGCAACCAAATCTTTTAAGTAATTTTTAAAACTTTCAGGAAAAGATTACTATTGATATATACATATATCCCTGTTTCAGTATATATTAGTATATATCGAATACATGTGCATTCACAAATATGTATTTACCTTACTGAAGGATATAAAACACCAACTGAATAAACAGATCATCTTGTTCATACTGGGATTTGTGATGGGTCTCAAACAAAGGGCAGCTTTTCCTACCTGAGAGCCCAATGTCACAAGCAGAGGCAGTAGACAGGTCAGAGTGACACTCATTATCAAGGCTAAGCTGGACAATACAATTCACTTTGGCCACGCCAAGGGCTGCTTTGCCAGCTTCACCACAGGCAAGGCCCATGACAAGATACCCAGTGGCCCTTCTCTGTTTTGTCAATGAAATAAATTCACTTCATTATCCTAGGAAAAGCACAGCACATCAGAGATCGGGGCTGGGTTTGTGGAAAATTCCACTTGTGGTTGGCTACCAGGACCTGACATTACCCACCATGAATGGCAGGTGTTCTGGCCAGATGCACACATCCACACTGTGTGATTCTATTTGGCACCACGGAGACGATTTCTCAGAAGCTGACAGGCAAATTCTAAATCATACCCCTATGGACATGTTCATTAAAAAAAAAAATCAAGATATTTTTGAAAACACTGACATAATCAAACCACTACTAGAACCGAGGTATTTAAAACACAAACAAGACAAACACTGTTTTGACTTAAACACTCCCCAGATCCTCCTCACTATTCAAATCTGCTTAATTCATTTTTGGTTTTGCTATGGTCACTGCAGTCGCTCTTTTCTTGGCTTCCATGGAAGCTCAAGGAGGCACTTACAACCTACCTTGTGCCTCTCATTAGAACACTCCAGTGACTCAGCTTTAGCAAACGCTCACTCGTTTGTGGGAGTTGCTACAGGTAGGGAAGTGAAGGGTGGTTCGTCCGACTCACCTTTGCAGATAAAGGGCTTAGGGCTTGTCACTAGACAGCAGGGGCAGAGGACGAACAACTTGTGTAGTCTGAGCTGTTAATACTGTAAACTCATAAACAGACACTACTCAGTTATCACAGGAACAACTGGTAATGATCTGGAATCAACACTGGCTCCTTACAGCCGACAACATACGCTATGCAAATTAACTGTGGAGGGCAATCGGGTAGGAATTAATGTGTGTTCAATGATTTGAAAGGGAGGCAGGCACACCTGGTGTAATGTCTGAAATGCCGAATGTCTTCAGAGTTAACACTGAAAGTCTAACATCCATAGAACAAACTCTGTACGCCGCCCGCCCGTTATGAGCTCTCTTATGTTCCAGGCCGGGCTGACATTGGCAGAAGACCTTCCAAGGCTCACACCTTTATGTGTAATTCAGGACTTGAGCATCACATAAATGATCTGTTGCCTTGGTGGAATTTACTTCTTGTGAGTTTTCTGATGTAAAAGGAAGTTTGATTTGTGTCGAAATGACTTCTTACACATGTTACATTCATAGGGTTTCTCCCCTGTGTGTATTTTCTGATGTTCGGTCAGGGTCCAGAGCCGGCGGTAGCTTTTCCCGCACTCGTTACATGCGTATGGTTTCTCTCCTGTGTGGATTCTCTTATGCACTGTGAATGCTGACTTGTGGCGGAAAGACTTCCCACATTCTTTGCACTTGTGTGGCTTCTCCCCAGTATGAGTTCGCTGATGCTCAGTGAAGGAGACCTTCTGGCAGAAGGTCTTCCCGCATTCTTTACACTCGTAGGGCCTCTCGCCCGTGTGTGTCTTCTGGTGGTGCCTGAGCGCCGACTTCCGGCAGTAGGTCCGCCCGCACTCCTCGCACTCGTAAGGTCTGTCCCATATGGTTCTCTTGTGTGAGAAGCGTCGTGAGCTCTTGTGGGCTGCTCGCTTGTCATCGCGACACTCATGGAGACCCTCCTTTGCCTCCACTCTTTTCTGCTCCCCACAGCTGGGTTTCCCTGCGGACGGTCGGCTCCACTTACTAAGGACGCCGTGCTTCTCGCCCGTGTGAGTTCTCTGATGGATGGTGAGGGTGGACTTCAGGTAGAAAAGCTTCCCACACTCATTACATTCGAAGGTCTTCTTGCCTCTGTGAATCACCTGGTGCGCGACCAGGGCAGACTTAGTGCACAGGTACTTTCCGCACAGGCGACACTTGTAGGGCTTCTCACCAGTGTGGCTCCGCAGGTGCACGTTGAGGGCCGACTGACAGAAGAAGGTTTTGTCACACTCCTTGCACTCGTAGGGCTTCTCCCCTGTGTGGATCCTCTGGTGTGCTGTCAGGGCAGACAGACAGAAGAAGGTTTTCCCACACTCCTTACACTCGTTGGGCTTCTCACCCCGGTGAGTTCTTTGGTGCACGATGAGGTACGACTTCTTGCCAAAGGCATTCCCACACTCCTTGCATTTGTAAGGCTTCTCCCCGGTGTGGGATCTGAAATGCTCAGCCAGGGCTGACTTCCGGAAGAAGGTCTTGCCACACTCGTTACACTCGTAGGACTTCTCCCCGCCGTGGATCCTCTGATGCACGATGAGGGCGGACTTGTCAATGAAGGCTTTGCCACACTCCTTACACTTATAAGGCCTCTCCCCAGTGTGGATTCGTTGGTGCCGAGTGAGGCTTGCCTTTATACGGAACGTTTTCCTGCAGTAATTACAGGCGTAGGGTCTCTCTCCTGTATGGATCCTCAGGTGGACAATGAGCGTGGACCTCTTCGAAAAGGTTTTCCTACACTCGGCACACTCATTCCGCTTCCGCTCAGGCTGCTCCTCTGTCCCCGCAGCGCTGGCTGACTTCTGCTCACCTGCATTATGGTCAGAGGGCTGACTTGCAGACTGCGGATTCTGTTGTTGAGTGAGATCCTCACCTTGACTCTTGACATCCCTAACTTCATGATGCTTGTACCGCTTTGCCTTCGTGGGGAGTGCTGGCTTCCCACGCTCATCCTGCTCATCAGCTACCTGTCCACTGGCTTTGCTTGGCTTTGCCACAGTTTCTTCTGAATTATTTTCTAAGCCATTTCCGCCCGGATCATATTTATGGAGCATTTTTCCTGAAGAAACACTATTCATGTCGAGAGCAACTGTTTTCTCAAACACACTGGCCTTTCTTGGCGTCATTTTGTTATTGATGACTGAAAACTGCTTCACATGCTTGTCCTGTGTTTTCTTGTCCTTAGTCTCTAAGGGCTCATCTTCTGGAAGGGAGGAGCAGAAGTGACATTAATATGGGAGTTCTGCGAACCTCGGACAATCTGTGCAAAGGCCTTATGGGGGCCAAGGCTTCAGCGCCGGCTTTCAAGTGTTAAAGAGATTAAATGTGAATGTCTCCTACTTTATGGAAACAAACCCACAAAGGATGAAAGAGAGGATGTGTTGGGGACAAAAGCAAACTCATCTACCCCAGCTCACTAAATCGGGTCAGAGAAAGGAGAAACTGGCAAAGGACGCAAGATCCTTGGACCCCGACAGAAACACTGCAGCAGGGACAGTCCCCAACAGCTCTCCATAGCCGACAGGGTGAGAGGACAAGGATCTGGTGTGAACAAAGCGGACTATAGCAAGGCAGTGAGAGTGTGAGGCACGCTTCCGGAAGCTAGTGCTCAGAAGCGTCAGGAGGGAGGTGCCAACTGGACATCTTTTCAGTGACGCAAACTCTGGCATTATGCAAATGCCAAGGCATGGAAAGCTCAAGTGGGCGGTGAGGGGTGAGAGCCGGACAGTAGTAAGCAAGGCACCCTGGTGGACACGTGGGCAAGGACGAAGGAATCAGTGCGCGGTGAAGGCGCGTGCCTTCTGTGGATAGAGCACATGAAGCCAAATGTTTTTATATGCTCAGTTAAGTGAGGAGATTATTTGGGTAGAACATTTCAGTATCTATGAAAGCTGGTTTCCTCATCCATTACTTCCAGAGCTCCAGGTCCTCAGAAGATCATAGAGGGGCCTGCTGTGGTCATGGACCAGCCTGGGACTCGAGTTCTTCGGTTTTACCTACAGGGTCATCACACTTACCTGCGTGGTTCTGTTGTGACGAGTCTTCCACTACCCAGGGCTCTTCTCCTTGCTCCAGTTTTAAGATCACATCTGGTTTGCTAACATGAAACCCTGTGAATGAGAAACAGTACGGAACGTGAACCAAGCTCTATGGACATCACGGACTAAAGGTCAGAGAAACTGAGCAACAGAGATGCCAGATGCCCTCTGCTAGCTCAACAGGGCTGGTACAATTTGATAAAGAGAGCAGTGCACGCATGCACGTGCACACGCATATGTGTACAAACAGTCATCATCGTTCTCCCCTGTTACTCAAGGCGAGAGAATTCACTTCTAGCCACTGTGTTCTCTGACATGGAAGAAAGGCTGCCTCTGGGTATTGTGTGGGGGCTGCACTCACCCACCGCGATGAGGTTGCTATAGTTCTCCAGCATCACATCCCTGTACAGGAGACGCTGCGCAGGGCCCAGACTTTGCCATTCCTCACGGGTGAAGTCCACAGTCAAGTCCTTGAAGGAGACTGATCTCTGAAAGAGCAAGTTTCATCTGAGACTAGAACTGAGCAACAGCAGATGAGTGGGAATGAGAAACATGAGGTGGGCCCTGCACAGCCAGCGTTCCGCTAGAGAAGTGCTTCAGGGAGAGGAAAGAATAAACTGCCCACTATGTGTGAATGAGTTATACTGTGTCCTGGGACTCCCAGATTACTGACTCATGTGCACTCTGGCTCTTGCTCTCGAAGAGCACCCAGTATGACAGGTGATACACACAGGACTGCACCTCAGGCAGGAACATACAAGGTCCACCACAAATGGTCCTGTTTTGTGTCATAAGACTTCTGTGAGCTGATGATTTTAGTCCTTATGTAAGGTACATCTTGCCAAAGCATGTTCACCAAGAAATATACTTAGGCCAAACACACACACACACACACACACACACACACACACACACACCCCTATGTGTTTACTTGGAAAACATAATGTAATTCTAGGTAAAGCAGTATGTTAATACCAATAATCATATTAATGCCAATAACAATTTGTTGATTGCTCATGCTTCTGGCCAAGATATGACTGTGACCCTAGGGGCTGCCAGAGTGTTCCTCACCGTCCACTCTGGAGAGCATAGAGTATCTGTAACCCCCAGAGCAGCAGGACAATGTGCATTCTGGAGGTGACATTGTTGTAGGTGGGTGGTGGGAAGCCACTGCCTCTGGGCCCAATCTAGCCTTGGTGGCTCAATCTGGCCAGTGCCTGGTTCACTTTGCCCAGGACTTTTTCCATTCAACAAACTGCTGCATTTAGAGCTGACAGAGAGTGTGTGTCCAGGCAAAACTGAAAACAGCCAGCATGTGGTCCCCAGAAAAAGCAAACACGGGAAACAGCTAAAAGGTCCAATCAAGAGGGAAGAAAATCAGGAGGCCTTCTACAGGGGGGCTTCAGAGGGTGAGAGAGGAGAAGAGTCAACACTCTGTGAGGACCAAGAGGGACTGGCTGCCGGTGGGCTGGAGGCACTGGGACCAGAGCCAGGGCATGCCAACATTGCATGCCAATGTTAGGAGGACAGATAAACACCCCACCCACTCACCAGCACAGGAAGCTAAGGCATCAACCTGCGAAGCTGTGCTCATCCATCTGTGCAGAGGATGGGTAAAGGCGGGTGGCATTTGGTTTTGGAGTTCAAAGGGGAGACTAGTAATGGGAATTAGTACCTGAAGGCAAAACTTGGTAGTCTCTAGGCTGACACACAGTGAGTTCTAGACTGCACTGTGAGGCGGGAAAGGCACAGTGGTATCTATGGTGTACCGTTATGTAAGAAAGGAGATGAAAGAAAACACACAGGTAACAATATCTGTGTAAAACACACACAGAAAGGGCCCACCGGGAATGAATAAGCTTGTCACCTTCAGGAGGAGGGCAGAGGGAGAGAGTGACAGCAAGGAGAAAGAGAGAGCAATGTTGAGGGCAGGGGCACTTCCGCACACACACCTGACACAGAGAACTGCGGTGAGGCTCCCCAAGCCAAACCCAAGGAAGCAAGCTAAGAGATGCTACAGAGGATAGCCACAGATCAGACACACATAGCGTCACCCCTGGCCAGCAGAGTGTAGGTCACAAGACAGAGGCATCACAGGCCAGGGTCTAGAGGGTCGTGAGAGACAAAGGTCATCCCGGATTGCAAGAGGCCATGGACACAAGACAACCAACTGTAACACTGGACCCCTGGGCTGAAGACAGTTTGGCACTGCACTGCACTGCGGTCCATACAGTAACAGAATTGGACTGGCAATTTTCCCAGGTTCTGGTCACTGCACACAGCACTGACAGGCCAAGGGAAGGCAGGCCACGCGTGCGTGCGAATTGTCTGACTTCTGTTCTTACATTTGTCTGAATCCACTTCCAATTACAGTCGTGATAAGAAAGCATTGGCAGCTCTGCAGAAGCCCATGCGCTCCCTTTGCCACCCCACTCTACCACATGCAAAGCTGTCCGTGGTCCCTGAGCCTTTCTTCCTCCTCTTGCCTCACATCTGCCCAAGGACCTCACAGCACCCTTCCTTCCACCCTTCCTTCTGGATCGCATACCTGTCTCCTGGAAGCAGGTCACTATCCACGTTAAATGCTCTACGAATCACTCCCTTCCAAATAAGCTTCCTGGTAATAAACAGTACTTTATAATTTATATTATAACCCAGGCAGGACGATGCCTACAGAAGCTCTGGACATCTAGAAAGAACGACTGCAAAGAACATTGGAGGGAAAAGGCCAGAGAGAGACAGATGGGGAGTGTTGACTTGAGTCCTCTGCACACAGGACAGTGTCAGCTGCCCTGACCGCACACATCCCACAGCAGAAGGGACAACATACTCCCTTTGGAAGATACTGAACAGTGCTCATGATGACTGGCAAACAAACAAACAAACAAACAAACAAACCGTACTCCAGTGATTCAGTCAACGCTGTAACCAACCCTATGCAGTCTGGGAAGAAAGCAAAGGAAAACCAAAAACAGAAGAAAATGAGGAGCCTCTCTTTCACTGTAAGGAGCAGAGGAGTAGAGAGGGCACAGAGAGGAGGGCCGATGGCCTCCACCGGAGGGAGCCCCATGGGTAAATGTGCAGAAATAGAGACACAGAGACAGCTGCAGAGCTCCACGAACACCCAGCCAGGGGATAAAGACGAGGGACAGGAATGGATTCTCCAACACAACAACTTCTGGCTGTGGTCTCAAACAACATGAAGCATTAGAAGTTATTTCAACAACCCGGGAACAGGTTCAAAGTAAACTCAGGTGCACGATCAGGAAATAGAAGCACAGTGCTGTCCGTCTGCAGCGGGCTACCACAGTTGACGCTCGCTTCCTGGGGCACAGTGCATAGCTGGGCACAAATGTCTGGCTGGTACAGTTCAGACAGATGACTTTTGGCGGAGGGACACCAGGCCGGGGATGGTAGGTACCCTACAGCAAATGGGACAGCCTTACAGAAAAGATGCGCCCCCAATCTAGTGTAGGTTTCTAATATCCTGGTCACATCGATGGCAAATCTGTTTATAATGATCTGAGCCTTGCCTGGGTGCCAGCCACAGGAGAGCCACTCCTCTACCAGCTTGAGCTCCAAGAGGGCAGAGGTGCTGGCTTTTGGCAAGCTACAGGTGCTGCATCCAGTACGGTGTCTGGTACACAACACAGTGATTGACACATAGCTGTTAAATGAAAGGTCTGGAGCGGCAGGAACAAAAGGAAAGCAGGAAAAGGCCAGGAGGTAACCAGCCTTGTTAAGTCAAACCAAGGATGCTGGACTTTTCTCCTGTACTAGTGTACAGGAGACCTGCTCGGTATGTTGCAGATGGCATTGCTAGTAAGACAAGCAGGTGTAAACAGCACACTTGACAAAGATGTGGAGAGACCATTGGGAAATCTATGACAATCCCAAAGACAGAAACTGAGGCAGGGGAAGTAGGCCTAGAAGGGAGGTATGAAATGATTCTTAGGAGACCTCTGCAAGGCTTGACAACTCCTGTGAAGGAGAAACAAGGAACTGGAGGCCTGGACACACACCTCATTTTCTTTTTCTCCCCCTCCCCACTTTTAAGACAGTTTCACACTGTCTTAAAAGGTTGGCCTCAACTCATGGCAATTCTCCTGCCTTAGCTCCCTGAGTACTGGAGCTGTGAGCCTCAGTCACCACACCTGGCTTTGGGCTTCATTTTCTCTCTAGCTTGCGGGAGGCTTAGCGACAATGAGGGGTCCGCACACTGAACACTGAACACAGAGGTGAGGACATTATCTCTGTGCTGCACTGGAGGACTCCAAGAGCGTTTTGCAGATCCCTCGCAGAGAAACACAGCAAGATTCACACCCTGAGATTCTTACAGGCAGAAAGACTTCGGTGGCTCAAGTTACAACTCTAGATGACACAGAGGAAAGCAGAGAGAAGAATGGGTAAGCACACAGTGTTGGTGGCAGAGGTGGGAACAGTGGGTCTAAGAGAGGAAATGATTAGAGTTAGAGAGAGTGGTATGAACGCTAGACGTGGTTAGAGCTAGGGTCTGGGGAGAGACGGTCACACTGTAAGGGCAACAAGGGGTTTGGCGAAGCATGAAGTAGACATACTAAGTTTGAAAATGGGCGAATGATCATTAATTTTGGTCACAACATGGGTAGTGGACATGGAGCAAGTTGACATTAAAGAAGGAAGTGGAATAGTTGTACCATAGGATGTAAAATCAAATTGTGCCCTGCGATGCCTGGTTTAAAAGCAGAGCTGTATCCCTCAGGAGGCAGAAGGAGAATTATCAGTGTGAGCCTGTCTCCACGTCACAGTAACACACACACACACACACACACACACACACAC
>JADRCD010212397.1:0-35404 GCA_019843815.1 Montemys delectorum | reverse complement strand
GAAGCCTATAGAATACCAAATAGACTGGACCAGAAAAGAAATTCCTCTCATCATATAATAATAAAAACACCTAATGCACTAAACAAAGAAAGAATTTTAAAAGCAGTAAGGGAAAAAAGGTCAAGTAATATATAAAGACAAGCCTATCAGAATTACGCCAGACTTCTCACCAGAGACTATGAAAGCTAGAAGATCCTGGACAGATGTCATACCGACCCTACGAGAACACAAATGCCAGCCCAGGCTACTATACCCAGCAAAACTCTCAATTACCTTAGATGGAGAAAACAAGATGTTCCATGACAAAACCAAATTTACACAATATCTTTCCACAAATCCAGCCCTACAAAGGATAATAGATGAAAAACATCAACATAAGGAGCAAAACTACACCCTAGAAGAAGCAAGAAAGTAATCTTTCAACAAATTCACACAAGCCTAATTCTACCTCTTATAACAAAAACAACAGGAAGTAACAATTACTTTTTCTTAATATCTTAATATCAAAATTAATATTACCAACATATCCTAATCGATTGAAATCCAAAAACATGAGGAATTAGAAATTTGTTGATTGTCATCCAATGGTCTCTCTGATTTGGTAATTGGAAAAATAGGTCCAATATTATATAATTCATATATACTTTCAGCTTGTTTGTTTGTGACAGTGTCTTGCTGCATACAACATAATGGTCTTGAGATCTTGCTTCTCCTATCTCAGCCTCTCTATTAGTAGTATTGTTTATTTCATGTTTTTACACTATACTATGGTTTTTCTGAACAGCTTACATATTTTAAAAGTATTTATATACTCAAAAGAAATGTAGACAATTAAATTGGGAGGGGCCTTGTAAGAGAACAACAAAGTGTGAGACTGAATGCTTTGCTTGAAGTTTGTAACTCTTGTATCAAGTTACCACAGTAAGAGCCAATATCTTAAGCTCTACTAAATACAAAACAAACAAACAAAAACACTTTATATATTTATGTTTATTTAAGAAAATATTAGTAGTGATGTATTATTTTGAAATATACAGTTAATATGTTTGAAGTTATTTAAAATTTGTAATTGAGAAAAATGTTTGTATTTTGAGTATCGCCATAGACAAGCATCTACATAAGACTGTTAAATTGATTGTTGTTTTATATCAAACAACTTTTAGAATACTCACTTTTATTGTTATAATATTTTATAAATTTTAAATACTACGATAAAAAAAGATATTGTAGGTATTGAAAGAGGAGTCTCTGGGAGGAGTTGGGGTACAAAAGAAAAACAAGAATGTGATTTAATTCTATTTACTTAAAATATGTTTTTAAATGTTAACAAATTCATATAAGTTGAAATCATGTAACTTTTCTCATCATATTGCAATAAAACTTGAAAGAAAGAAAGAAAGAAAGAAAGAAAGAAAGAAAGAAAAAAAGAGAGAGAGAGAGAAACCACGGTGACACAAATGAAGCTAGGTAGTCTACTGGCTATGACTGAATGCCCCTCCCCCTTTGAGGCTGTGGCTGGAACAATCCATGAAACCCTGACCTGAGGCTAGTAAGGGAACACACAGAAGAGGGGTAGAGCTGCTCATTCCTTTGCTTTTTATGCTGCTAAATTCTCAAGTAAAGTTGTGAGAACATGCTGTGTAGACTTATTTTTCTGAAGCATTTAAGATTTGAGGATAATAATATTAACTTTACGAATTGAGT
Organism: Montemys delectorum; assembly: GCA_019843815.1. NCBI lineage: Eukaryota > Metazoa > Chordata > Mammalia > Rodentia > Muridae > Montemys > Montemys delectorum. The sequence continues at coordinate 33,700 of JADRCD010212397.1, read as the reverse complement.
TAGGAAGCCCCTCCTATTTGCTGGGGGCAATCTTCTACAAATGGAATTAATGCCATCCTTCTAATGTAATATTTATGCTACAAATTTCCTCTCAATATTTGATTTAGTTGTTTCCCACAAATTTTGGTTGCTTCTGTTTTCATTCCATTGTATACATCCTGAGTTTCCTTTTGTTAAAATAAACAAACAAAAATCAAGGACCAGAAAGAACATGACTGTGGATGGCTCCAAGTCTTGAAGATCTTTTGGGTTTGTTGCATGGACAGACCATATGATGACTACGGAATATCTGCATGTGTGGACTGTGCTACTCAGTTCTTTCATGTCAGTTGCTAAGGAGGGATTCCTCACTGCCTTTTCATTTTAACATAGCCTCTCTCACAGCGATACCAGATTTACAACCCCCCCCCACATCCCCCTCTGGTTTTGTCCTCCAGTCAGTACTAAATAAAGAGCCAGAGTTCTGTGCACAGAGCAGCAGGTACAGACTGAGTGACTTTCAGACCTAGCACTGCTACTCCTCAAGTTCTCTAAGTGAGACTGCTGGAATGGGGCTGTTCTCTTACTGGTAGGCTGATTTTTCATAGCATGTACATTAGTCAGAAGCTATTTCTAATTATTAGTAGCCAATTATGCATGATATGGGACATTAGGAAAAGAACAATTTTTTCCTTTCTTAAAATTAACTTTTAGCTCTCAATTCTCCCTTTTATTTTCCCTCAGAAAACCGTAGGAGAGACCATAAGAGACTGTCCAGATGTGAAACTGCAGATAAACAGTTTCTTTAATATTTTCAGTTGTGAGCCTCACTATTAACAGCCAAGCCATTTCTCCAGCCTAGAGGAATAGGTTCTAACTAGTGTTACCATTACAATGATTTAAATGTCAATTACATTTAAATGTCAATTAGCTTAGCAAGAACATAGCTCTAAGACTGGGAGATGACTCTATCCATAAAGCATTTGCTACGCAAGCATGGGGACCTTAGTTTGTATCTCTAGCACCCACATAAAGGCTAGGCATGTAATACAGGCCTCTTATCCTCCCATAGAGGACACAAAGTCTGAAGCTCACTGGTCAGATAGCCTAGATCAATCAATGAACTCCAGGTTCAAAGTGACTTTCAAATTTTTGTAATGTGTTGAAAAAGTTAACTACAAGGCACTTAATCCAACCTAAAAAGGGCAATATAAGATGCACAAAGAAATCACTGAATAGAGAACAAATACCAATAATAACTGTCAGGGAATGTGTATGTCACATTACTGAGTTGATGTTCAGATGTTAAGTGCTATGAATAGTTTTTGAAATTATTGATAAGCACAATTAGAATAATGTCTTAAAAATGAAGGGAGTAGTGGCCTGAAATATTATAAACTAAATGAAGGAAGTAGTAAAAGAACAGTGTCAACAAAAAGATCCCCCCAATAATTCTATTTAAACGTGTAACTATAAATTATAATTAAACTAAGAAGAAAGGGCTAAAGAAAAGGTTATAAGCTAAAATAGAGCCCGGCTTCCAGCTACTTTTTATCTTCAGAGTTTCAGACTATAATGGCTTTCAACTATTTAAAGGTAAAGCTAATCCACCTACAATATTTATAGGGAAAAACCTATGCTTCTAAAATTATTCTTAGTTTGAGGGATCCAGGAACAGGTTGGCCTGGCTTTTCAACAGTTCTAGTTCTTCAACTTGTTTCACTCCTTGAGACCTCAAGAGCAATTACCAAAAGGTTTCACTTCATCTGTGTACACCTCTGCACTGGAGCCTGGAATGGAAATCCCCTTCATACAGATTCAAAGTGCCCTTTATTAATCAGAATTGTTTATACACTTATGCAGGATCACATCTCAATGTTTAAAACCCAGCTGCCTCCTTCAATGCTTTTGTATTCTATCTTTCAAGTATCTACAGAAACCACTCTTCCTATCCTTCATAAGCTGAGAAAATTGTTGGATTTTATTTTCTATAATTTTCATTATTAAGAAAATAGGAACAATAAAAATAAGTTCACTTTGAGGTGATAAGCCTGCTTCTATTCATTTTGATAATTACTTGGTACACTGAAGCTGTTCCACTCTGCCTTGTAAGAGCAGAACACAAGCTTTTCAAATACCAGCATCAGCTCTCCACAGAGCAGTCTTCAGCCTTATTACTGACTGGAGTTGACCGTAACAACAGCCTGGAGACTAATGTTCTTGGCTTCAGGATTCCACTTAAATGTTCGAAGCTGGAAAGAACCCAGGAGTCCTCAACAGAGGAATGAATACAGAAAATGTGATACATTTACACAATGGAGTACTACCCAGCTATTAAAAACAATGCATTTGTGAAATTCTTAGGCAAATGGATGGAACTAGGAAATACCATCCTGAGTGATGTAACCCAATCACAGAAGAACACACATGGTATACACTCACTGATAAGTGGGTACTAGCCCAGAAACTTGGGATACCCAAGATGCAATTCAAAGACCACGTGAAGCTCAAGAAGAAGGAAGACCAAAGTGTGGATTCTTCGGTCCTTCCTAGAAGGGGGAACAAAATACTCACAGGAGGAGATACAGAGACAAAGTGTGGAGCAGAGACTGAAGGAAAGGTCATCCATCCATCCCATATACAGTCACCAAACCCAGACACTATTGTGGATGCCAACAAGTTCTTGCTGACAGGAGCCTGGTATAGCTGTCTCCTGAGAGGCTCTGCCAGTATCTGACAAATACAGAGGTGGATGCTGTCAGCCAACCATTGGACTGAGCACAAAGTCCCCAATGGAGGAGCTAGAGAAAGGACCCAAGGAGCTGAAAGGGTTTGCAGCCCCATAGGAGGAACAACAATATGAACCAACCAGTACCCCCAGAGCTCCGATGGACTAAACCACCAACCAAAGGGTACACATGGAGGGACTCATGGATCCAGCAGCATATGTAGCAGAGGACAGCCTTGTCGGACATCAATGGGAGGAGAGGCTCTTGGTCCTGAGAAGGCTCTATGCCCCAGTGTAAGGGAATGCCAAGATAGGGAAGCGGGAGCGGGTGGGTTGTTGAGCAGGGGGGAGGAGGATGGGATAGGGGGGTTTGGGAGTAGAAACCAGTAAAGACGATAACATTTGAAATGTAAATAAAGAAAATATCTAATAAAAAATGTTTACACTGAACTCAAGGCTAGTGTTTTATGTCTATGGAAGGTGACATCACATATTTGTATGTCTATCTGCATGTATAACTTCAGGGATCAGAAACTGTATTATTAAATCTTCATGGAGTATTCTCATAGTAGTTAAGAAATCTAGAGTTGTGAGAATGCCTTTTCAATTTAAGTAAAAATGATAGTTCTGAACTATTTTTGAAAATGCTTTGGAGCATCACTACCTAATACTGGAATTCACTGATTAGCTATTCAGGAATACCTTTAGTGTTACTAGAATATACACAGCTGAAATCACACCAAGTGATTACTGAATATAAAATGTAAAAATCTGCAATGTGGCAAAGAGACAGAATCTGAAGCTCCTGCATGGTAACATCTTCCAACCAAGATGAATCAGTTAGCAAAATATGCAAGACCTAGCCAAGGGCTGGAGCACTAGAAAATAGCTGGCACCCAGAAGCCCTCTGAAAATTTGTAAGGAAATGAAAAGTACATCTCAGAAACATTAAAAATAGGTGTTTTATCATTCTAGAAACCACAGAATAATTTCATTTGTAAACTTACATGGGGAATCACATTATTATTATATTATCTTCAGACTAAGTAGTTACTATGATAAGGCCATACACAAACAAATATAGAACTTCTTCACGTTGTTTTTTTTTTTTTCTTTTTATGGGTGAAGACTTTTAAAGTAAGGACAATAGAGCATTTTGCTGTTAAAGTGCTCTCTATCTAGTTCTATGTTTAAAAGAGGGTGGACCAGGAGGAGGGTAATGACTGGACTGTAAAAAAATAAATGTAACAAAAAAGTACTTTTAAAAAGTAATTCAAAGTATTTGTTTCCTGAGGTGACAGTGATGGCAGGAGTCACTTCATTACACACTACTGCACTGTACTGGGTTACCTAAGGAGTGCTAGTCTACTGTTCTTACTGCCTCAAAACTATATTGCATTCCATGGATTTTTTTTGTTTTTTGTTTTGTTGTTGTTGTTATTGTTGTTGTGTTGTTGGGTTGTTTTTGTTTTTGTTTTTTCTCTGCATAGCCCTGGCTGTCCTGGAAGTCACTTTGTAGACCAGGCTGGCCTCAAACTCAGAAATCCGCCTGCCTCTGCCTCCCAAGTGCTGGGATTAAAGGCGTGCGCCACCACTGCCCGGTGGTTTTTGGTTTTTTAAAGATTTAATTAAGAAGGTAAACCAATGATATATTACAAAGAATTTGTAAGAAGAATCTTAAATTATTTTATCTCACTCTGTCGATCATTCTTTGACTTAAATACCTTCAATCTGAAAGGTCTTCCTCGAGATTCTACTGTATACCTATGTGACATTTACCTAGAAATAGATCTATTGAAGTTACTTCTAAAGAGTAACTTCCCACACAGAGGAGGAGCTGCATACCAAGTCAGCAAATACAGTGACAAATTTAACATGCATCTCACTTCCAATTCAGTTGGGGCTTGGAGTCATACTTGTACATTTAAGGTTCATGATAGGAATTAGAACAAAATGTATAAGAAAACAGGACACTGAATCCAATATCAAATCACTGTTGCTGACAGGACACACATAGACATCATTATATAACATTGCTGCATCTTATAATCACCAATGACTAAGAGATCATCAATTAACTGCATTTCTTTCTGAATATAACAGCAATAAATTTACACATATGAGGGCAGTTTATATACTAATACTAATACACATAAAAATTCTTCAGCCCTGAAAAATTTAGGATTAAGTTCAATTTACATTCTTAAAAAGTTAGAGAAGATGTCTGCTATAAGAAATACTTTTCCCACTTCATTGGCTAGCCTAAAAATAATAAATAGTGGTATTCACTGAGTGGCTGAATGTTAAATGACAGGAAAAATGAAGAGACAGCTACTGTTGTCTTCCACTTATCAGATATAAAAAAAAAGATTGTTTCTAACAAAATGTATAATGAATTTGTTTTTAACTCACTACACCAAAACTCAACTTTAAAACAGGAACATAAGGAAATCCTGTGATGAAATACTTTTTATTATCAACTTAATTCAATAGGAGCAAGAGAATCTTAGGACTTATCGAGGCCCTCTCATGAGGTTCTTCGAATATGCCTGTGAAGATGTTTCCACCGAGGATAAAGTGAAGAAAGAAAATCTACCATAAAATGAGCAGCACTACCCCTATGAACTTCGAATACAGAATGAATAGACAGAAGAAAGCCAACTGAGACCCAGCAGTCACTTTGCCTTCTTATCTACCTGATGTAAGCAACTAGCCTCACACTAAAGCACACTTTTCTTCATCCTCCATGATGGGATTCAGCCTTTCTAACTGTATCCTCCCTTAGACTTAAGCTGCTTTCTGTCAGATATTTCATCAAAGAGATAAGAAAAACAATACCCGGAATGCTTCTTTAAAGTAGTAGTGGTAGTGATGGTGGTGGTGGTGGTGGAGGAGGAGGAGGAGGAGGAGGAGGAGGAGGAGGAGGAGGAGGAGGGGGGGGGGGGGGAGACGGCAGCGGCGGCAGCGACTATGGCGGTAGTGAAACTATAGCTTGGAGTTTTAAACTAGTAACAAAGCTAAAAAGTAACGTGGTCTAGGATGATGGCTCAGTGAGTAAAGTGCTTATTGGGCAAACACAAAGCCCTGAGTACAGATACCAACACCACTGAAAAAGGCTGTGTAAACTTAAAAGAAGGGTCCCAGAGGAGCTGACCTGGATCCGATCTGAAAGCCTCTTTCCAGACGATCAGATTTCATGGTGCCAGAAGGCACCATACAAGCACCCAAAGGAGGGATCAATAGTCCTACCAGCTATGTTGCCTGTGAATTTCAAGGACTACCATGACATAATTATCCTACGCACATGCTTGCCTTAATGGTAAAAACCACTCTAATCGGACTTAAAAGACTTGCGCAACAAAGGGAAATTCATGTTTGATAAAGGAAATCTAGCCAACTACACAATGCTAGTGAAGTCATGGAAGAATCTACAACCACAACTTTCCTAAACCAGCATAATCCTTAACATCAATTTAAACCAGTGGTTCTCAACCTGTGAGTCATGACCCCTTTGGAGGGTCCAAAACCTTTTCATGGAGCTTGCATATCAGATATCCTGCATATCAGATATTTACATTATGATTCATAACAGTAACAAAATTACAGTTATGAAGTAGCAACGAAAGTAATTTTATGATTGGGGGTCACTACAAGATGATGAACTGTATTAAAGAGTCACACAGCATTAGGAAGGCTGAGAAGCACTGATTGAAATGGATGTCAGATCCACAGAACAGTGTAATTCTTACCCCTCATCAAGGGACTTCTCTTTGCAACAGACAGAGACCACCACAGAAAACCACAAGTAATATAAAGACAGAGCTGCAGAGACAAGTCTCAATGAATAAATCTGTATAATAAAATTCCTGTTTATTAGAACATTATACTTTGATACTAAAATATTACATAGAATTAAATCAGCCTGTGTAAAGAAATGACATAACATCCTAGGTATAATAAATCACTAATAAGCATTAAATATTAACATGTACCAAGATTAAATTAGATGTTGTATATGTACTGTCATTTAATTAAAAAATAAAAAATGAAAAATCCAATGGAGTCTAGAAAGCAATTAGATAACTTTTACAAAATTTTATATGTAGCATTATAAATGGTAGGAATTAAAACTCAATGTTACAAGCTACAAAACCTGTGATCTACAATAGTTACCTGTCTGCATGACTTGCTGGTACAATAATGGCACAAATGTTATAGGAGTAGCCAACCACTATCCGATTGTATTTACCGTCCACTCCACTATATGGAGCCTTTGCCTGATACTGCTTTGGTGCCCAAGGACCTGAGACTAGACAGGCCATGAGTCATGGGGAAAACTAAATACTATTGTTCTGCCAAGGCAACATATCAATAAAATGACTCCAAATTACATTCTGCTATACAGAAGCTTCCTCTTTCAGTATGTGGGAATTAACACAGTGACCCACAACTGGACAATGTGCAGAGAGTAAAAGACACTCTGTCCTAAATAGATGCTTTTATCAAACCTCTCCCCCTTAGTGACCAGGGAGCTATTCAGAATAGGAGTCAGAAAGATTCTAGGAGCTTGAGGGGATGGATGACCCCAAAGAAACAGTGTGGTCCTAACACAAAAGGACTGATGTACACATAAACCTTACAAAGATGGGTGGCACAGAACCTTCATAAGTTCAAGCCAGACAGGATCGCAGCACTAGAAGTGCGAAACAGACAAGAGCTCACATCCCTAACCAAGAAATTATCTCCAATCAACTTGCAAAGAAAGTATTAGTTTTCTCTAATGAAGTGTCACTGGGTATATTAACCACACTGAAAGGCAGGCTCCTTGGCCAACAGTAGATGGCCAACACAAAAAAGTCAGTAATATTTTTGTAGACTTTTTGTCTCATATTGCTTTATTTGGGCATTTTTACTTTAGTGTCTTTTGATTATATATTATGGTTTCCAATTTTGTGTCTTCATGGGTGTTGTGCATGTGTGGGTTTGTGTATATTTACATGTGTTTCTTGCACTTTTGTTTGTCTATTTGTTTGTTTGAGAGACAGGGAGAGGGAGAGAAGAAAGCAAGGGCATGGAGTTGAGTGAGTAGGGAGGAGGGAAAGAGGAATTGGGGGAGGAGAAACAGTTATCTGAACACCTTGAATAAAAAATTTTATTGTAAATAAAAAATAAAGTATTTAAAAAACCTCAGGTCTACCTAATGCTATATTCTTAATCACTAGATTTGACTTTTGTTTAAACCTAAATATACAGAATTTCTCCAAAAAGAGGTTAGTATGAGAACTAATATATCATAATTCTGTCTCATCTGAAACACATTGTTCTTAAAAACTATCCTATACAGAGGAATTCTATTATTTGGATTTATACAAGTAGAGAAAAAACATTAAAAGATTAAATAACCATCTATGGTCACAAAACTGGCCCAAGAGCCAACCAGCAAACTTTATCTAAAGCTCAGATTCTCAGTGACTGCACCAATGTAATCAATTTTTACATTACAATTTCTGGTCCTTTTCTTTTTCGAGACTTTTGAATTTTACTAAAAATATATACCATGACCTACTCCAACATTAGAAAATATGTTTACAAGATTCAAGCACTATACATACATCTATTAATTTACACTTGTACCATAACTGATAATATAATTTCTGGCCATTTGGCATTTAAACAAAATTATCTTAAATTGTATCCAAATTTTTCATGTTTTAGAGCCAAAATCTCATCATTTTCCTATAAATATGACCATTTTCATCTCAAGGAGTTCAATTCTTCAGCAAATAAGACAATAATTTTATAATGTAGAGTGAAATATCATTACACCCACTTTGCAAGTAAAAACTCCTACTAAGTCATAGAAAAATTAAATGTCAAGATGAAATTCTAAGAGTAAATGGTAACACTAGGAATAGAATACAAATGTCTCTGCACGAGTGGTGTGTCCGAGCGGCTATACTTGAAAGTTTAAGTTCAATTCGGATCACATTTACCAAGCACAAACTATACACAATATAGGGAAGATGTTAAGGGAAAAAATCTCATGATTATGTATTTTTTAAAGATTCACTTATTTTCATTTTATTTGTGTATTTGTCTGCATGGAACACATGTATACCTGAAGTCTGCAGCAGCCAAAACAGTGTCAGATTCCCTGGTGCTGTGGCTACAGACTCTCCAGAGTGCCCATGTGAACTGAATCTGGGTCTCCTGCACCAGCAGTGAGTGTTTTTAACCACTACTCAATCCCTTTAGTTCATGTGTTTAATTAGTTCTTAATATGGCAGAAAGATAAAGGGGAGACACAAAGGGAACCATAGGGAAAAAGGAACCATAGAGGAAATGAGACTAGCTGGTACTGTGGAAAAGTTACAAAGAAACCAAATCCTGAACTCTTACTTTCAGGCTTAGGGACTTCACAGTTGACTAGGGTATTAGGAATGGATATAATGTTCATAATAGAAGTGTGAATTCCAAATACAACAGCCACACAAACAAATAACTAGTTTACGTAAAGATTAATACAGAGATTGCTCTACTATACATTCGTGAGGAGGGGGCAGTAAGGAAAAGCCTGGAGAGCTGGCTCAGTGTAGACGGCAGAGGCTGTACGACATTTGAGGAATTTCAAGTTTTCTTCAAACCAAAGAAATCCAGAAAATGACATAACACAATGTGCACTTCATAAAGACTGTTCTAGTTCTAGAAAGGAGCAACTGGGTGGGTGAGGAATGGTTAATGATGCTGACTGTGTGGTACGAGAAATTACTGCATTGCTTGTAGAAGAACTCCTTGGAAGCCAGTTTATTGTAGGTCTTATGTATTTAAACCCTACAGTATGTGTAGTGAAGTAAAATAATTCAAGCACCAAAACCTAGTCTGTACTGCCTCATCAGAGGCATCTAAAAGTGATGCATCAAAGTAAGTTCCCAGAGGCTGTGGAGAGCCATGAAGGGTTAGACAAAAAAGACTGGTTAATAAATACTGAATTACAGAGAAGGCAGACAGAGCCCTAGTATTATTTTGTTCAACCAGGCAACTCTAGATGCTGGCAATACCTTTTTTTACTAGTTATTTTTGAAAATTAGAAGAAATGATTCTGAATATTTTCACTATGAAGTAACGGTTGTTAAGGGAAGTAGATATGCTGATCTTGATTTGAACATTACTCACGGCCCGTAATTACTGAAACATCCCAGAAGACTCTGAACACAGATACAACTTAATGTGCCATTTAAACATTAACAACTAGAGCTGGCAAAATTTCTTCTTGTTCATTTCTCCCATTTTCTGTTTCAAGGTTGAGAAATGGATAGCATTTTGAAAATTGAGGCCTCTTTAGCTAGAGATGGTAGTGCACACCTAAAGTCTCAGCCCTTCAAAGGCTGATGCAGGAGGACTGCTGGAATATAAGTATTTAGGATCAACCTGAGCAAAACATGAAGAAGTCAACTCAAAACAAAATAAAAACTAAAACCAGTTAAAGTGGTGTTTTCCCTCATATTCAATATCAAAGTTAATGACCAATAGCCTACTAATAATAGAATATTAAAATACTTTATGCACAGGTCTGGTTCTTAGTAATCTATAATCCCATAAAATGTAGACTATAAAAATGGTAAAGATTTTCAAATCCCATAAAAGGAGAATTCTTAATTTTCTTTAATAAGCAGAAAATTTAAGAATGAGAGTGGTGGTCGGTAGTGTTAATCAGGCATCTTTTATGAGGATTGGCAAGGTAGGGGGAAGCAAACAGGCCTCAGAGTCCTTAAGATCTTCTGCCCATAACCACAAATGGCAAAGGAGGTATTTTTTAGGAAGATGGGTTCTTAGTAGCAGTAAATTACTGAGTCCAACCATCACCATTTGCCTAGATAGAACTTGTTCTCTAAGAAGATGGTGCTCTCCTTAGCATCCAGCCCATGTTAAAGGACCACAGTGATTAGGACTAATGCAGCACTATAGTTCTCAAATTTTGTTAAGCTACTTTGCACTTGATCCAAACTCTTAATATGAGCTGTCATACCAACTCATTCAATTGCCACCCACATGTAAGTTTATAATCTATTTTTAATTGAAACCTCTTCTAAGTTGTTGAAAACCTGACAAAATACAAAAGTTCAGCTGGAAAGGCATTTATGAAACTACAGTTACTGAGGGGGAGCAAGAAGCACTAGTGCAAGGACAAATGAATGGACTTGATAGCCTCTTAAGCCAAGGAAAAGCCTTAGAAGTTGCAATTGAAAGTTACAAGATCTATACACACTGAGAGACTTAAAAATCTCTTAGGTTCTAAAATTAGTTTCATACATTTCTAAACAAAATCACTTTAGAATGTAAAATGAACTTTAATTATCTCAATATATTGTTTACTGTAATTAAAGGAAAATAATAAGAAAAAGAGGAATATCAGCATCAATACACAGACTTTGCCTTTTACTAAAGAATGTTTTTCTTGTAAAGTGCTAGAAAATTAAAGTCACTATAAAATATCTTATTACAACATAGTACATCCTTTTCCAAAATATAGATTTTTATCCTCTAAATAGTGATCACTGAGAAGCAACCATCTGTGTAGTAACTTTCTATTACTACTGTCATTGTCCATTTTAATGAAAATCTGTTTTTAGACATAAGAAATAACATAATAAATAGAGATAAAAGAAAATATCTATTTTTCTACTTAATCACTCTCAGTCTTTTACAATTTCATACAAAGCATAGAGGTTTTTCTCTCTTATAATCTTGCCATTCTTGTCTATCCCCTCCATATCTTCAATATTTTAAACACACACAAGCACATGTACATGGAAATGCACACACTGTGACCTCAACTCACACAGGAATAAAGTTTTTTTTTCCTAAGAAGCAATTTTTAAAGGTGTTATAAAGCTTGCAACCAAAGCACTATTCAAAACTATAATGAATTTTTCCCTTTGGAATTAATCTTCAATCTTTTAGGAATTGAATGTATTACAAAAGTAATTATTTTCCCTAAATAAGGAAAATAAGACTTCCCTGAAGAAGAAAGTCTGAAGACACTGGGAAATGGAAATCTGTACATTCATCAGTATAAAAATCCAAGTTGTTCCCATCGAACACTTAATTCTACAAAGAAAATAGGGAGCATGCAGGAATGACTGCAGACTGCACAGACACGCCCTCGGGCAAACCAACCCCCACTGGACACTTCGCAGGCTACCTACCATGTAGCGCCTACAATTCAGGCTATAAGCAATACTGCTGACTCAGTACCTTACAATGTACAACAGAGTACACAGAGCTCATGGACCACAATAATCTACCCTTGTCAAGTTCCTGGACCACAATGGTATCCTGAGGCACAGAGATGGATTTACAAATGAAAAGCAAACAAACAAACAAACAAAAAACAAAACAAAACACCATAGGATATGTTACTAAATTTATATAACTTAACATTTAATGAGGTTTTCAGTAAATTTATACTTGATTCATTTTAATTTTGTCATGTATGATGAAAGAAAGGGATGGCAAATATAATATTCCTTGAGAAGAAATGCTAATATTAATTTAAAAAATTCTAGTTCCAATAGAATAAATTTAACAATAGTAGTTAGCTTCTGGGCTTTGTTTTTAGTAAATGCTATGCATTCCTCTCAGGAAAGTAACACTTCAAGGTCATAAAGTATAAAAACAAAATGACTCCTATCACTTCATCAAAGACCCAGCAACCATAAAAATAATCAATCATAACAACATTAAAACCACCAAATGAAATCCGATGAAATACATAAAAATTGAAATGTGTTCCATGAAGACATGCTAAGGCTGTCGATGGACTGCAGTGGTAGGTGCTCTTGCCTAGCACATATAATGCCCTAGGATCAATTGAAGGCCTTTTTTAAAAAAAAAAAAAAAAAAAAAAAACTTTTGTAGGTTGGGCTCTCTTCATTGAGCGTAATTTGCATGGTGCCAAAGAGGAATGGGCAGCTGCTTTAATGCCTTCCTTTCAGGGCGGAACCAGGATGTCGTCCCCTCCCTGTTTATCCAGGTTGCCAACAGAGTTAAATGTAACTGACTTTTACAGGCAGAATGAACTCCAACTATATGTATATGTTTCTTTGTATGTCTTAAGTGGTTTGTGATTAAATGAAATACAATTGTGAGTATCAGAATTAATCAATGTTTAAATTCATGTGAAATTGAAAGGAATTTGAAAGGAAATTGAAAGGAAAATAAAAACTCTAAACAGGAAGCAAATTCACATACCTTTCAAACTATAAGTAAAAATAGACTTCAATTAAGAATGATAACTAAGAAAGAAATTACTACTTACCTTCCTGTTATCTAATGTCAGGACCATAGTATTCATGAGAATACTTGTATCCACTGACTGTTTCCACACTGGCTTAAGGGTAAGTATTTTGACTTTGCACCTTCAGGTTATATGCATACTTCTTTTTCTTAAGAGAATTGTGTGTTGTTGAGTGCTGGTCAAAATTTTCAAATATGATTCTGATAATTACTTGAGAGTTATGTTATAGAAATCATTTTTTACCTTAACCTTTTTAATTTCAGGTTTCTTCACTTTTATATTACTAAAATTCACAGGAAAATAACTAATCTTTCCTATTGCCTACCTATACAGAACAAGGATGAACTGTTTTTCACTCCTAAATGACTCCACATAATTCATTCTCTCTTTTTAGTCATACTTTTATTGATTCGTTGGGAATTTCACACAGTACACCCCAATCACATTCACTTCCTAGTCCTCCTTAGTCTGCCCCTACCTTTGTGACTTCTCCCCACCACAAAAAGAAGAGAAAAAGTCCAATTTTTAATTCTGTTATGAAGTCCAGAAAGAATAAACACAGTCAGAACATAAAACTCAAAATTGGAATGTATCTGTTCCCCTAAAGATTAGAAATATCATTAGGTCCTAACTGAGGGGAGAGAGTGTGGAACAAGAATCCAGAATGTCTGTATAATGAGAGCGCTTACAAAATGCACAACCACAAGTGGGAAGAGGGAGATGCTCGTCTCCTCCTAGTCAAGCCATTCTACTTTCCCTTAAAGAAGATGCTAGTTATTGCCATTGCTCCTTGTGAGAGGCAGCTCAGTCAGTAAACTGCTGGCCACACAAACATGAAGGCCTGAGCACACACTAGCACCCACACAGAAAGCTGAGCCAGGCAGCACTTGCCTATAATTACTGAGCTGAGGAGATGTGTGGATCATCCTGTCTAGTCCAATCAGAGAGTTCTAAGTTCAGTGAAAGACTTATTTCAAAAAGCAAGATGTGGAGCAATTGAGGCAAACAGCAAATATCAGCCTATTATAGCCACATACTTGTGCATACACGCTTGAATGTGTGTGAGAGAACATACACAAAACCAGAGTGGGAAGAGAAGGAGGGGGAGAACGGTGAGAAGGACGAGGAGCTGCACTGGCTAGTATTTAGTTTTTGAGTATCATGTGATGATAGTGTTCCCATTTTCCTCAACAAACAGATGAGTTTTCTCCACCTGCCTTTTAGCATCACGTTTTATAAGTGACCACCCCCTATTTTCTTCATTGTAATAAATTAGTCCATTTGGAGATGCTTTGGGAATGACCAGCTGTGCCTAACCAAAAGTCACTACGGTCATTAGAGGTACTTAACTATGAATATGAAGCTAATAAAGAAAGAAGCCTAGACTGTAACTGTCGTATTATAAATCTAGCTTTCCACAAACTTTCTCTAAACTATCAAAGTGTAAAAACTGAAAATCCAAATCAGCTTACCCTCTAAATAAAGGGAACAAATTCACATGACAGACATTTACTCATGACTTCAAGTGAACAGAAGTTGTGGCATATTTTAGAATATGACTAAATAATCTGCTAAATTCCAATAAATCTAATCAAAATATTTTATATTATTACTATGATTGGATCAAATTAATTTTTTAGGCCTATATTACAGTTTCATTATGAAGAGAACAGAAGTTTTCTTCACTGTTACTCTACATTGGTGAGTGTGTGTCAAATTATCTGGGCCACGGAAGGTCTTTACGAGAGCATTTTAATTACCAGCTCACTGCAATTCTTGAGACAGATTCAGTTTTTAAACCAGGTATCTAAAGAATAAAAAAGCTTAGATAATTAATGCAGTTTTAATGCACTCTATATCAATATGTTAATTGATACCATAAATAGTTTTCAATAATATATTCTTTAAAAATATGAAGAATCAAATATGCAGTAGAGTCATTTTGTGTTCTTTACATGCAGTCAAGAAGTGACGAATAAGAAACTGAAAGCTAGTCTGAATTTACATGCTATAGTCAATGGCCTTAAATAATTAGTTATTATATTCTCATTTTGTTCGCAATAATTAAAATTCTCACTGTATCAGTTGCTATGGCAACATAACATCCCAGAACAATAAATTCCTTATGTTCTGCCATGAAGGATGCTGCAGGCCTGAAGTCTTTACTTAATCGAGAATATAAAGAAAAATATGTAAATTTCCAGGTTAAAAATGCTTAATCAATACTTATAGCTGCTTGGTGGCCTATAGTGAAATTTTTACTCGCAGAGTCCAGGTCTCAAGCTTTTTCCTTGCCTCCGTTTCCTTACCCCTTTCAGCTACGAAAACATTCCTGAGAAAAACCATTTCAGCAGGGCTCACCTCAGGCAGATTGGCTCCAACTATAAATAGTACAATCTGCCATCTGCCTTTCTATTCTTGTGCTGAATGCAGTGCTGGCATTGTGTTCACACTTCACTGGTGCCAGGCCTGATGCTGTATAGCTAGCAGCAACAGAAAATAATAGTGCAAGACAGAGATAATGAGGTGAAGAACAGAAATGCTAGTACTATAATTAACTGCTGCTTTGATATTCACCACAATAAAAGCATACACAATGGTGCTGAGAGCCTACAGCCATCATTCCTCTTAGTCTCATAAACAGATTGGAAACCAAAGTGTTAAAGCTCACTCATTTTACATCAGTGAAAATTAATTAACAAGTAATAAAATTAAGCAATCAGTAATATATATTGGTCATAATATAAAGAGATAGAATAGGTACAGTATATATTTTTTATTCTGTGTTATTTAGTAAGGCATTTCTTTATATACTCATGAGCATTTTTATTTTCCTGTTCTATTTTAAGAAGCTATGCTTGCTGTAACATTTCTTTAATCAGCATTGGTAAAAATGTCCTTCAGCTACACTCAACCTCATGTTATTTTAGTTCTAAAACCCCAAGCAAAATGTAATGTTATATACAATTCCTATTATTCCTTAGGTTATCTGAATGTTCACCTACTATCACAAGCAGACCTTTCTCACATCCCCCAGTGGTGCTTTTACATACATCTAATCGATTTAAGGAAGACCAATAATCAAACCTGTCTTGTATTTTGGAACTGGGGAGAGATGCATATAGGGTACTACCATGGTAGTCTACTTCTGTATCAGTGACCACTGAAGCTGCTTATTTACATAACAGATCACCAGCTGCAGGCCACTTTCTTACTCCTGGAGGAATGCCTTGCACACAGGCACAGTGTGAACAGTTTCTCCTGGAGTGCTGCTGTAGCTACACATAATGGACAGGACTACAAGAAAACAGAGTATGTAAAGAGTTCTACATTGAGACTTCCAATTCTGCCCATGCATCAGAAACACTGGCCAAGTTATTTAACTGTCAGATAGAGTCTCAGGTATAGCATTATTTTGTGTCTTGGTTGTATAAAGTGGGTTTTCTTTTTGTTTATTTTTAACGTTTTTCTGGAATGCTAATGGACAACCAGAGTTGAAAACATGACAAATCTAATGTTTAAGATTAAAGTCTTTCAAGACAAAGACAAACTATTTAACTTTCTGCATCCACTGGAACCTAAAATATTTTGTGTGACCATATTAAAAAGTATAGGTAATACTCAACTAATAAATGCCAAGGTCCATTAGTATAAAAAATTGGGTCAATCTAAAATGTCTAAAATAATGCCACCTTTGTAAAATTACAAAAGACACACAAAACATGGACTTCAATGTAATACTGGTGAACATGTATATCAAACAATGATTATGAAATATTCTCTGGGAGTGAATGCCACTGCTTTGTATGAAAAATAGACTTACTAAGTGTAGTAACCTATAAAAGAACCAACTCTAACCAAATAACATATCCAGCAGCTATAGCTAATCTTTCACACCATTTTAAAAGA
Organism: Montemys delectorum; assembly: GCA_019843815.1. NCBI lineage: Eukaryota > Metazoa > Chordata > Mammalia > Rodentia > Muridae > Montemys > Montemys delectorum. The sequence goes on along the minus strand of JADRCD010212397.1, from coordinate 16,787 downwards.
GGAGGTCAATAAGGCCAGGGCTGATTTTTTTGGCCTATTTCTATAGCCTCTATTCATATGAACACAAAGGCAGTATTTATTAGAAGCCCCTAGAACTGAACTGCTATAACATGTTTACTCCATGTTTATAATATTGTAAGCCTATCTTGTCTCATCAAATTGCCAGGAGATCACTTTTGCTTGTCTTGGAAATAAAGGTAGAGCCTAGATTTTTAAAGTAAAACATATTACTAAATATCTTAGTGTGTCTCTCAAATTGTGCCTTCAAAACCAATAAAACCTCAAGTCTAATTATTTTCTACAAAACATGCTTAGAAGAAAATGTTCTCCATCTCACACTTAACTTAAAGATGCAATTTATGTCTTAAAATAATATATGCTAAAATTAAGTTTGATGAAGTCACATCCAGGATACCTCACTAATGATAAAAAGCACACCAGTGACACATTAATCATATCTGGATCTAGATTCTTCCATCAGCAGAATGTCAGGAACTTCCTATGAGGTTTCATTTTAGGATAATTCATTACCTGTACATCTGTTGAATAACACAGGACAATGGGGAAAAAAAGCACTATGTTCCAGAAATTGCTTAAAAACCAAAGCAGTGGTGCTTGGAGATGATCCTGTACCACAGTGCTCCATACCCAAATACTGCTAGGAGAGAGTTGGTCTCCCAGGAGTGCAGACACACCTGTGAGCACAAATAAGACCACCACTTCTGCTCAAATTCCTGGCCCAAGAGGGACACACCCAGAGCTATCAGGACACAGGAAACAAGGAACAGCCAAGGACAGGATGCTTCCAGTTTCCGTCTGCACCCCAGAGCTAAAGCTGACCCTGTGCCACAGCTCTCCATACCCAAATTCCTCCCAGAGAGAACTGGTCTCCCAGGAGTACTGATATACAGGCATGCAGGAGGGACAAGCCACAGTCAGAGACAGCGGGACCAGCTAACACCAGAGATAATCAGATGGTGAGAGGCAAGGGCAAGAACATAAACAACAAAAACCAAGGCTACTTGGCATCATCAGAATCCAGTTCTCCCACCACAGTGAGCCTGGATACTCCATTACACCAGAAAAGCAAGACTCTGATTTAAAATCACATCTCATGATGATGGTAGAGGAATTTAAGAGGGGCATAAATAACTTCTTTAAAGAAACACAGGAGAACACAGGAGAACATAGGTAAATAGGTAGAAGCCCTTAAAGAGAAAACACAAAAATCCCTTAAAGAATTATAGGAAAACACAACCAAACAGGTGAAAAGTCTAAAAATCCAGGATCTAAAAATGGAAATAGAAAACATAAAGAAATCATAAAGGGAGACAGTCCTGGAGATAGAAAACCTAGAAGAGATCAGGAGTCATAGATGCAAGCATCATCAGCAGAATACAAGAGATAGAAGAAAGAATCTCAGGGGCAGAACATACCATAGAAAACATTAACACAACAGTCAAAGAAAATGCAAAAAGGAAAAAGCTCCTAACCCAGAACATCCAGGAAATCCAGGACACAATGAAAAGACCAAATCTAAGGATAATAGGTACAGAAGAGAGTGAAAATTCCCAACTTAAAGGGCCAGTAAATATCTTCAACAAAATTATAGAAGAAAAATTCCCTAACCTAAAGAAAGAGATGCCCATAAACATACAAGAAGCCTACAGAACTCCAAATAGACTGGACCAGAAAAGAAATTCCTCCCATCACTAACAGTCAAAACACCAGATGCACAAAACAAAGAAAGAATATTAAAAGCAGTAAGGGAAAAAGGTCAAGTAACATATAAAGACAAACTTATCAGAATTACACTAGTCTTCTCACCAGAGACTATGAAAGCTAGAAGATCCTGGGCAGATGTCATACAGACCCTAAGAGAACATAAACGCCAGCCCAGGCTACTATACCCAGCAAAACTCTCAATCACCATAGATGGAGAAACTAAGGTATTCCATGACAAAACCAAATTCACACAATATATTTCCACAAATCCAGCCCTTCAAAGGATAATAAATGGAAAACTCCAACACAATGAGGGAAACTACATCCTAGAAAAAACAAGAAAGTAATCCTCCAACAAAACTAAAAGAACACAGTCACATGAACTGAATTCCAACTCTAACAACAAAAATAACAGGAAACAACAATGACTATTCCTTAATATCGCTTTAAAACCAAAGCAGTGACTTTATCTGCAGAAGACGGACAATACTTCTCTTCTCACTTTATTGAGCAAATGTTATTTTTAATATAATGCTATAATATCATGCTTTTAATAATGTTGCTTTAAATTGAAATTTAAAACTTCTCAGTTTGGGTTTCTTATTTGGAAATTTTGAATAAATAAAATCTATATAAATTTTTTTCTTTTTTGGAATATTCAGTAAAATTCCAGAGTATAAAGCAGTTCTGGGGTGAAAATGTTTGAGAACTTCTGTAACAGACACATAAATTAGATTCTCAGGGTCCAGACTGCAAATTTGGATCCAATCAAAAAACTGTCAAGAAGAATTGTGATTAAAGAATGTGGTGTGGTTGGAAATACCTCCTGAAAACAAAGGAGGAAAATCATCTTAATTTAGAAACCAAGGTTAGCTAATGTAAAAGGATGAGGGAAAGTAAATGCCTACAGAGTAAAAGAAAGAAAAGCAACCCCAGCCTGACCCTCTGAGACTCTTGGAGCTCTAGTTTCTGCTTCTCCTTCTCTATACATACAAGCAGAATCCTCCCTGGTCTGAGTTACTTAACCAATTTTGAATGTCACTGCAATGTTTAAATAAGTGAGAATAATCCAATTAAAAAATAAAAAGATTTAGAAAGGAGATGTCCCACATGGTGGTGTGATGCTGGTCCTGAAAACTACAGGTTATTTAAAAAGACACAGCCCAGGTGTGGGTACTACCTTATGAGCTGAGATCACAGAGGCCCCAGGACCTTCACTATTCCTCTTCATTACCACCACAACCAGTTGGTAAGATCCTATCGCTGAAAATACCCTACACCGTCAATGAAACACATAGAGAACTGAAGCTGGCACTGTACTGCAAACCTTCTTCCTACTGGCCATGGTTACTGCAAACCTTCCTGCTATTAGCCACAGTTCATGGAGCCAAAGGTGCAGAGAATAAGTAAATGCAGTGACTGATATCTGCTCAAAGTGATGTAAATAAGTGACAGCTGAGTGGTCACATCTTCACTGAACACCTGTACTACCCCCTTTAAAACTCAGAAAACATCATGGAAAAGGGAACTAAAAAGGTTAAGAGCTGGAAGATAAGAACTGTGAAACACTAGGTCAAGGTTATAGCACACTGTGATAGCTTGAATAAGAAGGGTCTCAATAGACTCATACACGTGAACGATCAGACATCAGGGAGTAAAACTGTTTGAAAGGGTTAGAAGCATTAGGAGGTTGGCATTGTTTGCAGTACATGTAGCCTCGTTGGAGGAAGTATACCTCTGGCTTTGAGGCTTCCAAATCCATGCTAGCCTAGTCTTCTTTCTTAACCTGTGGATCTAGGATCAACTATTGTTCCTGTGCCATGCATGAAACATGATCCCCACCATGATAATAATAAACTAAGCCTGTCAACCTGTAAGTAAGCCCCCAATTAAATGCTTTCTTTTATTAGAGTTGTCTTGATCATGGTGTCTCTTCACAGCAATAGAACAGTGACTCTGATACATAGGCATTGAAATCATGGTATCAGAGTAGTTATAACAAGACTGGACCTATCATCAGTCAAATATGGATCAAGGACTCAGGAAATTATAGCCAATATTGCAGAACTCTTAGCTACAGGTTTATTCGGAGGCAAAGACAGTCATTATTTACCAATAGTGAGCTTACCAAGCTCAAGGGATAGTTTGAAACTCATTGCCACACAGATGGCCATAGTGAAACTTAGTGGGTCACAAGACAAAAATCAAAGACAGGAATATGAAAAAGGGACCTACTTGTAAAGAGAAGAGAGGATTGACAGGATTGGAATGGAGAGAGCAGAGAGTGGGGTTAAGAGCAACTAGAATATATTATGTAGATGCATAAGATTGTCAAAACATCAGTAATAAAGTTATATAATGCATCTATAATCAAATTACTAATTTTAATATGTAGCAAATTTCCATGCCTATCCTGGGATCTTTCATTGCTTTGTAACTCTTTAAGCTAAAGCTTCTTGAAGTGTGATCTATGGTCATTTCTTCATTCGGTCTCCATTTCTTATGGACTCGAGGTACGCCTACTCCTTCTCCCTCTTCACCTAAGCCTTTTAAAGGGGTCAGATGATCCCACCGATTCAAAGAGTCTCTACACTCTGCTTGTTCAGCATTTAAAACTCAGATGGTACAAAACAGCCCCTAAGTCCACTTTTTAGTCATAATTTTTCTACTACAAAGAAATTACTTTCTTTTTTTTGATTTATTTTTTATTATTATACATAAGTACACTGTAGCTGACTTCAGACACACCAGAAGAGGGCATCAAATCTCATTACAGATGGTTGTGAGCCACCATGTGGTTGCTGGGATTTGAACTCAGGACCTTCATAAGAGTAGTCAGTGCTCTTACCCACTGAGCCATCTCGCCAGCCCAAGAAATTACTTTCTAATAATACTTAACAGAACATCTAAATATTCATCTGTTGAAACTGTTGTTCCTTGATTCATCCTTTTTACATTGATCTTAAGTATTCCTGCTCTGATGACCCAAGTTTCAACTTTAAATGAATAACCACATTCACTTTATCACATTTTATCTCTCAATACCTCGAGCCTCCTTTGACTTTCATTGTTACTACATGTCATTCCCCAAACAGGTCATCAACATGTGCAAATGTGCAAAACTCATTTGTTACTTAGGCTTCATCATTTTTCATATAAAAGACGATTCTTCAAATGTAATATGTCTTTTGTTACAATGTTCACAAAAATCTATTACTTTTATTATTGTTCAAGATAAATGTATTTTATAAGATAAAATTTTATCAGAATAAAATAACTTCAAGATACCATTAGTATTAATTCCACACCAAACCAAAGATCCTATGAAGGGAAGTTTTAAACTATTTGCTGCATTAGTCAAAGCATGATGTCAATAATATGTTCTAGACTATCATAACAGAAAGATTTCTTAAACAGGCAGTAATTGATAGCAAACACTTCCCATACTCAAAGTTTTCTTTACCTAGCAAAAAAGCTACCAAATAGCATGTACCAAATTTCAAACAAAATAAAAATAAGTATTTAAAATTTTATTGAAAAATTATAACAGAAATGCTATAAAAGTGCCATTTTAAATGCACTTAACAATTAAAATCAATGTAAGTGCTCAATGGGTATTGACAACTGGGTTTTGCATAAATAACTCAATGGAAATAAGTGCAATGTTCCGAAGCAAGAACTCTCATGGAGGCTTCACTTACTATGTACCTGTGCTCCTGTAGCATGACAGTGCCAAGAGAGGAACAGGAGATAGTGCCAAGGGAAGTAAGTTGTCAGAGAGTCCTAAGGCCATGGCACACACTGTTTTATATATATACATTTGTTTAAATGTTTGTGGCCCTTTATGTCACACAAATCTAAATATCTAAAGATGATTTTCCTACCTAAGCCCTTCTAAACTCTTAGTCTCCTACCCATTTTGAAATTTAAAACCAAAGCATTTTGATGCTTTGAGAGATTATGAATTTCACTTGTTTTCAGCACTTTTAAGGTCATAATGTGTCAGAGAATGAAGTAATTTCTAGTGCTAGGCTAAGCACAAACTTTATTTATGTACGTGTTCTCTGAACATCTCTATTTTACAGTAAAAGTGGATGAAACATTTGCCACCAAACAATTTAGAATTGCCATGGAAAGAAGTGCAGCGGAAGGCGGCATCTTGAGGAGAAGCCATGAACACACTCTCACTCCTTCTACCACTGTCCCTGCGGACATGTCAGCTATGAGTCTTCACTATGAACAAAATGCAAGCAGAATTGGTTTGTTTTGTGTTTCCTTGTGAGCATGTTTATATTGTGAGAAAATATAATGAACAAATTAGATTAGTTTATTTTTTCATTAAAAACCATCTAAAACATTCACAATATGATAAGTTGTATGAAGCCATTGCTATTGAAAAGCGTACCAAGAAAGAAATAAACCAAAAGACTTGATAGTCAGGAAATTTAATGAAATGGAAGAAGCGTGCTCAATGTACCTACAATTATTCTAGTAGCTATGGATAACAAGCATGAAATTTCAATTTCTTCTAGGTGTAAATTATACCTTAATTTGTGTTAGTTCCAGTGTGCTAAAAGCATGATTTTCAGTGCAAATTTACTTAATTACAACTCTAGTATTTTACATGAATCTTCCAAGATTCTTCTACAATCAAGGACATTATGTATTTACCAGCAGCTAATGTTCACTGAAAATATACATCTCTACCTAAGTGTTTTGTTAGGGGGAAAAACTATCTAATGTTGTTTAATGTATATCCTTGGATATCGTATAAAAATATTTGTTAGTTGACTCTGCCAGAAAAGCTGTCCTTTATCCCTGAAGCCACATGGTTGGTTACCATTTAGTAATAGTCTATATATCTATATAATAAATTCTTTACCAGGAAAGGAAACTGGAATCCCCCATCTTAGGTCTTGATTCTTTATTAAACATATCTATTGGAAAAAATTTGAGTTTTGATATAAAGTTTTCATCACAACTCCTTTTCTTTCTTGCTTAAAGTTTTGGTAACTTAGGCTGGAGAGATGGCTCAGCGGTTAAGAGCACTGACTGCTCTTCCAAAGGTCCTGAGTTCAATTCCCAGCAACCACATGGTGGCTCACAACCATCTACAATAGGATCTGATGCCCTCTTCTGGTGTGTCTGAAGACAGCTATAATGTATTCATATAAATAAAGTTTTGATAATTCATTAAGAAAACAGATGTTAGTACAGAACCTTGAGAGTCTATTAATTAGTGAACTAAACTAAGATTTTAGAGTAAATTATCTTTTTACTAGCTATGAAAAGGTACATAATGAATATTTAGCTCTCATTAAACTTCTTTGTCATATGAAACCAAAACCATAGTCATGGAGAGACCTTGTATCTACTTAATGAGTACTACCACTGAGATCAGGATAGATCTCCTCAGTCACCAAGCAACTGAAAAAAACACTAGAACTTGGAGTAGCTGTTTGTCTGATTTATAGATGATGAAGCAAAGAACAAAGGAGCTACTAGGCTCTATTAGCCAAATGAATCAAATCTCCAAAACTAAGCCCCTTTATGCAGCCTGCTATGAATGGAAATAGCAAAGGCTATAGAAAATAGAGATGGGAAAGTTAGAGATACTAGAGAGTATGTCTTTTCTTTGAAGTCATTTGGTTTAAGATGCCACTACAGGCCAAGTAAAAATCCAGATTGTAGCTAGAAATGCAGTTAAAGAGTCAGGAAACGTAAGAACAGAGATATACATTTAAGAGTTATTGCATAGTTCAGTGGTAGAATTCAACATTTTCAAGGAATGGGAAGAATACAGGAAAGGAGAAAGGGAGGGAGGGAGAGGAGAGAGGAGGGAGGGAGGTGGGAGGGAGGGAGGTGGGAGGGAGGGAGGGAAGGAGGGACAGAGAGGTTAAACACAGCTAATGAAGGATACCTATAGTACCATCTTTTTAAGAAAAAAAAAGAGAGAGTAGTGTTTTGTCAGAGGAAAGAGCAGAATTTTTAAAAATCAGCAATCTGAATTTATGTTGCCAAAATGCACAATGCATTCTTGTGTACTACCTGGAAAAAAGGGAAGAAGAGAATGTTAAGACCATATATACATAAATATATATGCATATATATGTGTATATATATGCACAAATCTGAAACAAACTAAAGAGAGGCAAGATTAATGTTTTTATTTTTTTATTTTTTTATTTTTTTTTGGACAGAAGGATTTCTTTTTTCTTTTTTCTTTTTTCTTTTTTTTTTTTTTTAGATATTTTCTTTATTTACATGTAAATTTCTCCTTTCCCAGGTTCCCCTCCAACAAACAAACAAACAAACCAGCAAACAAAAACAACAAGAACAAACCCCTTTTGCCTCCCCCCTCCCCATGCCTGCCACCCCACCCTCTCCCACTTATTGGCCCTGGCATTCCCCTACACTGGGGCACAAAACCTTCACAAGGCCGAGGTCCTTTCCTCCTATTGATGATCGAATTTTCAAAGATTAATGTTTTTAATTTATAAGCAGTCATGTTACTAGATGACATGTACTGCCTTTCTTCAGCAAGAAAGAGCAGGAACTACAATTTTATCTCACTCACAGTTCTCCCTAGTCCACCTCTGGTTACACAGAGAATTCTAGACTAGGATTCACTATTTTGAACTTAAGACATTAAGCTTAAATAAACAAAGGGTATCTGAGCAAAAGGTTGTCATCATTCTTCTTTAAGCCTTAATTACCTCAGCTTGACACAGCAGAGAACAGCTATTTTTATTAGCGGTCTTTCAGCTAAAGATGCCCTAACTACCTTGCCCTGAATTCTGTGTTCATCCCTATTTACATAATGCTCTGGACATTTGAAATGTGGTATAATAGTACAGTACAACAATTTAATTAAATGCAAAGTGCAAATGTGCTGTGTTTTCATTCCAAGCAAAATGAATACAACTAAACAAGACTTAATATTATATAAGAATAAAGTCATTTTCCCATGAGAGCTGCAGTTCAGAGACATAGGATTTGTTCATATAATTATTTCCAGAATGAGAAGAAAATTAGTTACCAAATAAAAATGTGTAGTAATCATTCAGAACTGCCAATTATTGCCATCATATCACCCTTGTCTAAATATGTCCTTTGGACTTATTGTACTTAATAATTTTTTCTGAGGATTGATGCTGCAACAATTTTTTCCAGCACTCCCAGGGGAAAATGTCATTCTCAAATTGAGAATTGTGCAGAATAACAATTGCAAGTGACATGCCAATTCATCAAATGTCATCAGGTCTTAACCACTTTTCTCAGGCTGTGGTATCTTTAGTTATAAAATAATCAAGATTCCTCCGAAGCAAACAAGGCAGAGATGATGAAAAAAATATTAATAAGCCAGACAGTAACTATGTGGTTCAATAGAGAAGTAAACAATATAACTGCATTGGTTTAGAAAAAAGTGTAAGACTATGAAACAGAAGGACATAATAAATTTACTAAATATACATGTGAGCTATAACGAAAGCCTGCTGTATAAAACAACATTTTAAAGGTGTTCTCTGTTGGGGAGAATTTAGAAAAAATTAAGAAATAGAAGAGGCGTCTGAGGCCTCGCTCTATTACAGCAACATGCCAAATAAACAATTAACTTTCATTTGGGCTAAAATATGAACCTTCCAGGATCCTATCCCCATGTGCATTCAATTAGTGATTAGATTTTTTGTTGCCTGCCCAGTAATAATGAAAATCATTACAAAGAAAATTGTAAAACATTTTCTATTAACAAAATTTTATTTTAATATACAGAGTAGTACATACATAATTATCAGAAAACTGAAGTTTACAAAAAGCACATACATGTCTCAACAGTCAGATGTAAATATGCATTCACATACTCCTCAGTTGAACAACTATTCCTACTTTCCAAATTACTATATGTAAAATTAATGGATAAATACTAAACTGGATGATGTACAGTAATATCTGTATAGTTAAGACCTCTAAGATAGAAGTCAGTATGAAAAAATAATTTAAAAGCAGCCACTGTCATAGACACTGATACTGTAGCATGTAATTCCCTGACATTAATAGAAATATTCAACAAGCGATGAAGAGGCTAATCATATTTTAGTTAAACAAAGAAATAGCTAACCTACAAAGGGTTGTCAGAATCTTTTGTTCAAATGACAAGGCTGCTGCTCTTTCTAAGTAGTCTTTGTTGGACTAACAGAGAGAAAAGAAAGAGCAAGAAACTTTGTAAGTAGCTGCCAATGACAAAAGGGCAAGGAGTGGGAGGGAGAGAGAAGCATAAGGAACGGGAACAGAGAATCAGAAGTCAGCGCCAGGAAGAGCTGGGGATATAAAAGGCAGCAAATAGAACTCATACAACACAGCAACACCAGAAAACCAAATGGGGAAAAGGAGAAGAAAGCAGAGAAGACAGAGATTTACAAGGACTCGGAGGGCTTAAGAAGGATTAAAAGCAAAAATGCAAGGCAATGAGATGCAGTAATTTTCTTGTCAAGAATATAGATTCCAGGTGCTGGAAAGATGACTCAGCAGCTACAAGCACTTCTTATTCTTGCAGAGGACCCTAGTTAAGAGGATCCTAGCTCAGTTCCCAGCACCTGTACTGGATGGCTTGCAACAGCTTATAGTTCCAGCTATGAGGGGCCTGACAACCTCTTCTGGTATGAACAGGCACCCTACTCATTTTCATGTATCACAGAAGCAGACGCAAACACAGACACAGACACGTACAGACAGACAGCACAGATGACACAAACACAAACAGACACAGACAGACACAGACACAGAGAGACACACAAGGACAAAGAGAACATAAACACACATACAAACACACACATCTAATTTTTAAAAAGTCCTACTTTAAAAAAAGAATATGAATTCCAAATTCAGACACAATAGCACTTTGCAAGTGCAGGAAGAAGGATGAAGGTTCGGTCGGGCAAGCCTGGGTACAGTATGCACCCTTCATTGTTTTGGTTGCTTTTTATTTTTAAATTTTTTTTGGTCAGAGCAATTTAATCACAGCAATGGGAAGAGAAATGAAGACACCTTCTAAACTGGAGACATGCTAGGTTGAGTTTTTGTGTTTTATTTTATTTTTATTTTTTAAAAAATGATTTCATATTGTGGCAAGTCTAGCTATATGAGATCATGTCACACATAAAAATTTTAACTAAAATATCGGAAGAATATGAATTAACATTTCAATTTCCACAAGGCAGTTCTTTGTTGTTGTTGTTTTGATTTTTTGAGACAGGGTCTCACTATGTAGCCTTGGCTGGCCTGGAACTTGTTATGAACAGCAGGCTGGCCTCCAACTCATAAAACTATGCCTGCTGAGAAGAAAGGTCTAAGCCACCATGTGTAGTCCCACATGGAAGCTCTTAAACTCCTGGAACAACTTTTCACAGAAACAATGGGATTATCATTACAAAATACAATTCATGGGCACAGAAAACACTTGATGCTACCTACTCATAACCTAATAAAAGAAAAAGAAACTACATGTCTGTAACTATGATAATGGAATATTTAGTAAGGAAAGATATACGTAATCGGACTCAAACTTAACTCTAGTAAAGCTAATAGAATATGGAAACTGGAGTCTAATTTGTACTCTATAAATGATTTTGGAGGTGGTCTTCCTTGTGTAGATGTAACCAGAGAGATACGTACTTGTCTGTTATGCTGAAGAAGTAGGGTATAATTTAAGCATGAAGGAATGCATAGCAAATGTACAATGTAAAGGTTCCTATATCTTCTATCATTTTGTTTTTTAGCATATGTTTATTTTAATAATGTGAGTAGAGTTGGAAGTCAGCACAAGTTTAATAAGTGGAGACAACTTTGTTTCACTTCAAAGTAGTTTGCTTTTGGGTAAACAATTCAATTCAACTGCAAGTTCAATGTTTTTAAGGATTAAGGAATCTCTCTCATGAGATGACAACCAGGTGGAAGGAAGATTGTGGGCAATTATATGGTCATTGTCTTGTGGTTATAAAGGAGGAAACACTGTACTTGTTAATCTGCTAAAGACCAGGCTGTTGGTTAGCCTCACCAGGGACATCTGCCATTTAATCCAATCACTAGCGTCCTGAGTTGAATCTGACTGTAGCCTCTGCTTCTGAGATACAGCCTTTTGTTCCTAGTTATTGCCTTTGACCACCAATGCTCTTAAAGGTTTCAGTTCTCCAAGAAGGTATGTGATACGGTATATGCCACCCAAGTTTCATGTTGAGATGTCATGGCACAACAATGGTATTAAAAAGTGGGACTTTTAAGAGTTGGTTAGATTACTCACAAATGCTTCAATGCCAGTACCATAGCTCTTGGTAAGAGGGCAAGTTCAGGTATTTTCACTCATGTGTTCTTTGCTACATTATAACACAAGATGTCCTCAATTCACATGGCTTTCAAATCTTAGTGAGTCTTCCCAGCTTCCAAAAACATGAGTCAGACTATTGCTTAAATTTTACTGGTTGTAGTAGTCTCCTTTGGCAAGAGAAAGCGCAATGAGCAGGCAAGTCCCCTCAAAGAAAGCTGCCATTCTGAGTCCCTCGTAGGATTCAACAGTTGTCACACTCTATCACTATCCTTGCCAACACCCACCTGTCCTACTTTTGAGACTCAACCGCTGAAAATATGTGTAAAGAAAGAAAGACACTAATCAATGGTCTAACTTAAAAGTTAGAGTGAAAAATACTAGTCTTTGATCCAGAAATTCTACTTCTAAGAATTTGCTCTAACAAGCTCAGAATGTCCATAAAATATGTGGTCAGGGCTATTGCCATTACTATTATTATTATTATTATTATTATTATTATTATTATTATCATCATTATCATTACTTGTTATCAGAAGATTAGGAATTGATATATCTACCAACAGAATATGGTTTTGAAGAGGTGATAAAATAATGGGGCAGTTTAGCCCCTATAGATAGAAAACTATAGAAAATCCATATGAAAGGGAATGTACACAAGTGTCAGTTATGCATCCTTTCCATATGCAGAGCTAGAAAATAGTACTGTGGAGTGTAGGAAATAGAGGAGAAAGGGGGGAGGAGGCTTATGTACAATTATATTATTTCATATCTTTTGTTTCTGTACTAATATTTTGCACTATAATTCTTTATAGAGAAAAACAGAATAAAGAATCAAGGATTTACAAATGACTCCTGTATTAGAGGTTATACATATCCTAGTTTTGAAATAATGAACACCAACAATCCCGTGGGTGAGGAAGAGGATGACCTACAACAACAGGAACAAAAGTTCATATTTTAAATTCCTGGCACTGTACTCAAACTAAACAAAACTTTACTCTCTCACTTACTTATTCAATCCCACAAACTTGGGGGACTCAATGAAATGAACAATGCGATATCAAGAACCACATCTCTCAGAGAGAGGCAATTTCCATCAAACCCCACAGGACATATAGAGTCCATGGATCATGACAAACATTCAGTAAAAGCCTTTAAAACTCAGGCTGCTGGGTATATATATTTCACAACAGTTAGAAGCTTCTGAAAGATTCACTCTTCTTATGAGGAGGACAAAGTGGATAAAGGATGAAAATTCCTGCAAGGGCTACTTCCTAACCAGGGATGTTCTCCCTGAAAAATTCAGGTAATTCTTAGTGGTAGGACTGCTTAGCTAATGAATCTACACACACTCTAAAGTCATCCTACGCTGACTTGGCATTGCAGGGAGGGCGAGGAGCACCAGATATCCCATGCAACTCAGAGGAACCTAGCTCCTAGGGTAAGGGAAAACAGCAATCAGTGGGTAACAATAAGCAGTGTCAGAAGAAAAACAATGAAAAGTGGTTTAAGAGTCTAAAACACAGACAGTTGGGTGTTAAGAATTCTTTCTACGAACCAACTTAGTAATCAAAACAGATGAAGTAAATTAGCTTTATTAAATTTTCATCATTTAAATGGGAGGAGGAAAACAATCCAGTGATTGAGATTTAAAACCATATATTAACAGTGTAGAATCCTCAGAGAACAGTTTTATTTTACATGGAAAGCATTCAACCACTTGGAAATTGAAACTGTTTGGCAAAAAAATTATCTCAGAGAAATGGCAGTCACTTGAGGTTGCGATGAAAAGTGTCTAGGTCTACCAACCACTTCTGTAGTGCTTAAAATAGCAGCAAAAACAGAACAAATTTCCTTCCCTGCCATGTTTTTATCTTATAAGAAACAGCATCTATTGGCCCAAGGGGAAAACAGTACATCCACACAAAAGCAGCCTGGCTGAAGATGGCTGTGGCTTTATCTGCAGGAGTCCATCTGCAGATAGAAGCCCACTGAATTCTACATAAACCTGTCCAAGCCACCAACAGAGTATTATTTTCAAAAGGGAAGAAACAGATCAATGCCACTTTCTCTCTTAAGAAATTATACAAGTCAATGTTCTAAATATATGCTTTCAAAAATACCAAACTCCAATGAAGCAAAGGCAAAGAAAAATGACTTTCCTTGAAAAATAATATCTAACTGTGAAATGGAAACTGTAAGATGATGTAGATTCAAACATAAAAGTATGACAGTAAATCTAGAAATTAAATGCCAACTTTGAACTCTGGATACATTTCAAATAATTTACATAAAAGTAAAAATAGATTTTTCTACTAAAGGTTATATTCTATGTATAAACTATTAATTTTAATACCAGCTAGGATCCTGAATGTTCACAAGAAAAGCAAACCTGAAAAAGAATTTGATGTCTAAGCAAATGGAATCTACTCTTTCAACATACTTTACTACATGCTTCATGCCATCATTCAGTAAGTATTTATAAAAATGCACATTAAGTCTAGCTTTGAGGATGCAATGGTGAGCTGAAATAGCGTGGTCACTGACCTCCAAGAGTCCCAATCTCCTGAGAAGGGCAACAATGAAAGGTCTCACTCAGAGGTGGAACCTTCAAAAACATTTTTTTTAAGTATTATATAAGTTGAGAGTAGCTGGACATGATGGAATACACCTGCAATCCAGCATGAAGGAGGCCGAGGTCTTGTCAAAAGTTCAAGGCCAATAGGGGCTACACTGTGGAATCAAAAGTAACCTGCGCTACAGAGTGAAACTCTGTTTCAAGAAAAATAAATTAAAAGGTAAAGATTGAAGGGTAGTGCCAGAGGTTCAGGAGAGAGAAGAAGAGAGATAAAGATTCAGAAAGCAAGTTAAATGGCACTAAATTGTAACTAAGAGAAAGAATTTCTTGTATTTCATAGTACAGCAACATGCTAAGATACTGTAAACATGTTTTAAAACCAGAAGAAAACTTTAATGTTTTTCTATAAAGAAATGATTAGTCTCTCCTTTTCCGGCTGCAACCATGGAGGTTGTTCCAGAGAAGAAAAAGAAGGTTGTCACTGTGCTGGAAACCCTTAAGAAAAAGGTTCCTGCCGTGCCAAAAACTCTTAAGAAAAAGCGAAGGAATTTCGCAGAGTTGAAGGTGAAGCGTTTGAGGAAGAAGTTTGCCCTGAAGACACTGCGAAAGGCAAGGAGGAAGCTCATCTAAGAGAAGGCAAAGCACTATCACAAGGAGTACAGGCAGATGGACCGGACTGAGATCCGGATGGCCAGGACGGCAAGGAAAGCTGGGAACTTCTATGTGCCCGCAGAACCGAAACAGGCATTTGTCATCAGAGTCCGAGGTATCA
The DNA here is from genome assembly GCA_019843815.1 of Montemys delectorum. Lineage (NCBI taxonomy): Eukaryota > Metazoa > Chordata > Mammalia > Rodentia > Muridae > Montemys > Montemys delectorum. The sequence continues at coordinate 1,391 of JADRCD010212397.1, read as the reverse complement.
ATGGAGTAAGCCCAAAGGTCCGCAAGGTATTGCAGCTTCTTTGTCTTCGACAGATCTTCAATGGCACCTTTGTTAGGCTCAACAAGGCTTCAGTTAACATGCTGAGGATTGTGGAACCATAAATTGCATGGGGGTACCCCAACCTGAAGTAAGTAAATGAGCTCATCTACAAGCGAGGCTATGGCAAAATCAATAAGAAGCGGATTGCCCTGACAGATAATTCCTTGATTGCTCGATCTCTTGGTAAATTTGGCATCATCTGCATGGAGGATCTAATTCATGAGATCTATACAGTTGGTAAACGCTTCAAGGAAGTAAATAACTTCCTGTGGCCCTTCAAATTATCTTCCCCACGAGGTGGAATGAAGAAAAAAACAACTCACTTTATAGACGGTGGAGATGCTGGCAACAGGGAAGACCAGATAAACAGGCTTATTAGACGGATGAACTAAGGTGTCACCCATGGTATTTTTGTAATCTAGTCGGTTAATAAACAGTCACAGCTTGGTAAATTGAAAAAAAAAGAAAGAAAAGAAATGATAGATGTTTGAGGAAATAGATACATTTGATGTTTCTAATATTATATAATACTTACATTTATCCAAAATATCTAACTGTATGCCATAAATGTTTATTTTTATATATGAGTTATAAAGCTTTCATGTATAACCTTTAAAAGGAAATAGGAATTAATATGCTTAGTGTAGTTAAGCAGGTAAAATCTTTAATACGAGGAATCTCTTAACTTTCCTTTTCTTTTGTTGTGGAGCACTTGGTGGTTGGAGCTCTAAGAGCCCTCCTGAACATAGACCAACACTAGAGACAGGAAAGCAACAAGAAAAGAGTAAGTTCAGTTCTCTACACCCTGGAGCCATCAGGAGCCCCGAGCATATGTGCTCAGACTTCACTCCCATATGAAGAAAATAAACTTGTCTTGTCTTTAAACTTAGCCACTTTTAATTAGGGTACTTGGGTTTTTGTAAATGAAGTCAGTCCTGATAAATACTATGTGAATCTCTCAGTAATTCCACACCTGGTAATATTTGAAGGCCTTAGGCTAGTGTAGACCAACAGAACCGTTGATGAGGCAGAAATGTTCTGAAAGTTTGTTGTCCAATATAGCACTGAAAATATACTTAAAAATGGTAAGTATGTTCTCAAGTTTTATTTAATCTAAATCAGTTTAAATAGTGATTTGGAGCTCATGGCTATTGCTTTCACAAAATACCAAAACTGTGACTGAATTAGTTTACAATGACTACTTTACTTTTCATGTAACAATACAGTCAAATCCCAAATGTTATTTCAATTTTCATGAGACGTGCCTATAATCACATTTTGCTGAACTAATTTTATTAAATGAACACATCAAGCAATACCTTCAAAAATTC
>JADRCD010212396.1:10019-23264 GCA_019843815.1 Montemys delectorum | reverse complement strand
TCTATAGTGGGAAATCAACAAAGATGGGCAGAGGTCACCATGACGGGTGGAAGAAGAAGAAACATAGCCTATTTTGTGCAACCAAGAGCTCGACACAATATTTTCTCCAAATTCTTTTAAAATTATTTTAATGATATTTTAGTTGGACACAAATGTATTTATTTTACCCTAGCAATAGAACAAAATATAATTTCTTTAGCCATTTTTTTTTCATGAGAATAGTTCATTGTACAGTTGAGGAAACATGAAATAAGGCCTGTGGCTTGATTGCTACTGGTTTCACATGGTTTCAATTGTTGCAGTAATGTAAAAGGTTTGCAGGGAAGTGCAAACGGGTGCAGAATCTCTCTCCTGCTTTTCCAAGTCTTGTCAGGAAAAGATACAGTCAATTTGTCCCACAGGATCTTAAAGCCTACGTCTTGTATATAATACAATGCAGGCCTACAAAAAACCAAAAAAACCAAAAAAACAAAAACCAAAAAACCGGTAGGGCCCTATTTACAGATTCAGTTCACCAACTGCCGCAAGGAACATGGCCGGGAGGGTCTCTTGTTGGTTTTACAATCTCTCTACACAGCAGCAGAAACGTAAAATACCTGGTTGGCATTTCTTTTTTCTTTGTAACAAATAATTCAATTTAGTATACTCTGTGTATATACAAAGTTTTTGCATGTTTTATAAAAATTCACAGAACTGCAAGGTTCAGTCTGTTTTGTGTTCCTACAGTGGAGAACCACGGGCCAACACAGCCGAGTCGATAGGAGTCCATAGGTGCTGCAGGGCCCGCTGGCAATTGGTCTTTATCAATTAATACTTGCTTGTGGCCCTAGGAATTCCTTAGCTGTACTATTAAAGACTTGTTACCAGCTGCATCTGTCCTTCCCTGACGTCCCCCTCCGGGATGCACCCTTCTTTGTTAATAGGGATGATGTAACCATCACTATTGCCTCTGCTGATCTGGTAGCACATCTGGAGCTGGCGGCCGGCTCCAAGATTGGGCATACTTTTATAGTAAATGTCCTCATTCTCACTCCTCCTGGAGGGAGACAGGTCCTCCGCCATGTCCGGGCTGCTCTCCGGGTAGGGAGAGTCTCTTAGGTTGGGCATGCTCGTGTACAGAGAGTCTCTGTTGGGGGACTGGAGGTGATCGTCAGCCTCGGCCGTCAGCTGGGAGACGTAGCTGTCGGTTGCCTCCGGCTTCACTTTTTTCTGGGGTTGGTACAGAAGCGAGTGAGTCCGCTGAGGGATGAGCGGCGCCTCCAGCTCTTTGTGGCGGAACTCCAGCCCTGGGTTGTCCCCATGCATCAAAGATGAGGCGTCAGCCACAATCGCATCATCTTCACTGCTGCTGCCGCCGATCACGGGTTTAACTGGGAGCTTCAGCTCCAAGTTGTGGGTTTTGCTGCCGCCCCGGAGGTTGTTGTGCACCAATTCTGAAATGATCATTTTCTCAAACGCGGTGTCGTTCAGACTTAGTCCACAGTCCACGACCTGCACACTGTCGTGGTAGTCTGCCTTGCGCAGTGAATAGCTGTTGTTGAAGTTACCATTTAGCGGTAGAGTATCCATGGCACTTGTGTCCCGGGCATTGTTCAGTGAATGTCCTGCAACAGAAAAGGGCGGGGGTCACCGTTACTGCCTCTGCGCCTTCCTCAAGAAACTTCACTTTTCCTATACAAAATATTTTAATGTCGTTCAGGACAAAGTTGAATTTGAAAGCTAGCACGCCAATGGTGCCCGGCTTTCCCGCATTCCCAACGGTAAACAGTTGCAACCCTTAGATAACAGGAAGAAGTGTTAAAAAATGATACTGTTTTCCAGGGAGGGAAAATGGCAGACAGAATATTACTTTATCAATTTGGGGGACACAGTAGTTCATCAATCAGGTTTTGGTCCAATTTTTGACACGTTTACAAACAAGACTTAGCTCCATGCCCTTGCATAGTTAATGCAAAGCAATTTTGTAAGTGACGTTTACGTTTTAAAGTACAAGACCATGGTTCATAAAATAAAATCAACAGAATTTGTCCTAAACAACACTAAATTAAAAAGGAACAAGCCACATAACAGAAACCAAAAAAGGCAATGTACAACAGAAGCCCACAGAACTGGCAAGCAACTTTTAAACAACGTTCTAACATTTCCTTTTTTCTGGAGATGAAGTCAAACAAAAAAAGGGAATGGGAAAACAAATGGACAGATCCAAGGAACTCATGTGGGACAGAGTCAGGCATCTTTCATACTGACAGGACCGGGGTCCACAAGCACCATCCAACAACAAGACAGACGGACAGCAGGTGGGGTGACTCACTCGGGACAACTCACATCATGTCTGTCTGCTCAGGCTATCTGGCCTAAGAGTAGCTGATATGTAAAAGAAAGTAAAATGATTTATTGTAGCATGATGAAGAATTTCTAAGCTTCAGCAACTTAGTCAGAGCAAGGGTTCAACCAATTAGATTCCCAGCAAAAGCAGCCTTGACTTCTCATTGAGGACTTCTTTTATTTTGAGTTGTGTTCCTTACTTAATGGTATGTTTAATAGCAATGGCCTTGGGATTCTCAAGGTCAAAGTTGGCCTGCAGCCCTGCAGACTGCATCAGTCACAGTGACAGTACCAAATGATCCAGCAGAGACTACAGTGCAAGACTGGCCCGGAGACACCGTAGGCATGGAGGGCAAATGCAGAAATGTCAGAGGGTTCCTGAGTATGGGTCACAGAAATTAAACCAAGAAGCGATATTAACTATGGAATGGGAGAAGGTGTCAGCCTTGGCTAATACATACTTTTTAAAATTATTATTATTTCTAAAAGAATGAGAGATTGGATACATCTGCTTGAGATATGAAGAGAGATTCAGGAGGAAAGAAAGAAAACGATGGGAACATGCAGAATTTGAATCGGAGTTGTATTTTCAACAGACACAGAGACATGTAAACTAAGACGTCACAGTGATTGTCGAGCAAATGGGGAAAAGTGAGAGGAAAGTAAATGGTCTACACCATGGGGAATTAGGTTCTTCAACCCCAAAGCCTTCAAAGGGGAAAACAAAAATCATCTGTCTACAGAGAGGTCTGAAAAGAAACTAAAAAGCAAATAAATCAACAAATCAACAGAGTGGCATGAGGCTACGGAATGAGACTGGCCACTGTGAGACTGCTGCATCGTATGCAAGGCTTGGAGGGTCAGGAGGACTCATTCTCAGAAGAGGAGGGGCTCTCTCTCTAGCGCTCACTCCGCTCTTAAAGCTGCAGATATCTTAGAAAACCTCCTTCAAAAACCCATGTCTGTGCATGACCAATACTAATACATTAGCCCCAGTGGGAACAGAGGGCGGGGGCTCGCCTGTCACTCACTGCTTTATAAAGACTCGATCTCTACATTCGGAAAAGCTGTCCGTTCCATCGACAGCACAATCTGTGCTCTAAGGAAATGATGCTGCAGTTGTTATCTATAAGGGCTTCCTTAGTTCTCTTGGGTTGGGTCCCTCAAATAAGTGCGTATGTGCCACACTCTTGTTTAAGGCTATGGTTAGAACACTCAGGCACTCTTTGGTTGTCACATGGCTAGGATGCCGGCATTTGCTTCCCCTACAACGAGGGTCAGTCGTTTTGCTTTATTTCCTTTCTATCATGGCTCCCAAAGTGTAAAATAATATACGCTGGGTATAACTCAAAAGGTGTTTTCTATGATATACTGCAGATTTAAGATCTCTCTGGTTTTGAAGAGGCATCTCTTTCTGCCCATGTTCAGGTAATTCACTTGAAGACTTTGCATAGCCTGTAGCAAGATTACTGTGGGAATGCAGAAATGATGAGTCAATTATTAAGCGTTTTGGCTGACAGTACTTCAGGCTTTCTAGAGCAAATTATTTCAGCATTATACAGACTTCGGTGTGGACAGCGTCTGCTACAGACCTCCAGGACTAGAGAAAGCCAGTACACAGAGATGCGCTGTTGTAATTTGGGAACTTTTTTTTTTTTTTTTTTTTGGTTGCAAATTGTGAACCACTTGCCCGCTGAGTCTACTTCATGACTGCTAGGTACGTTTTAATTGTGCCCGTTAAAAATCATGCTGAAAAAATTTACATTTGATAGGCAAAGTTAAGTTTGACTCCCATACTTGTCTCTCTGTAGGTTGCTAGAGGAGAGCGTGAGGAAAGTAAGGGAACAAGAAAATGAAAAGAGAAGCTGCAGTTACGTTAACCAGGAATCGCAAGAAGAACAGAAACAACAGACAAACCGGAAACAAAATCCTCCGTTTAATTGCAGTTGTTACTCACAAGCATTATAAGCTAGGTTTAACCATATGTTAAAATTTTACCAAGATCTTAAAATTACTCCTATATAGGTTTCTAATACGCTAGTAAACATAGTAAACAGGACTGGTGAGTGAGGCCTCCCCCTCCCCCTCCTAAAAGCACGGGATACAGACTGACTTAACGGTTCCTGTTCCCCAAAGTTCCTTACAAAGCAGGACAACTACATAAAGCTGCACTATACTATAGTTTGATTCTACGGATAATGCTGGGTGTAGCTCTCTACACCCAGACATCCAAATTAGCTTTAGCTAGCTCATTCCAGAAGCAAAATTTGTCAGCAAGGTTTAGAGTCAACTGAACAATATATTATATAGATAGGATACCTCTAAATGATATAAATCTTGAAGATGGGCTCTCGGACCATGTGATGTCAGTCCTGTAATAATATATTAAGATTTATGCCACCTGTGTCAAAAACATGGACAGTTACTGCAAACCTATCTCGACTGGGCCCTTACTATAATATAGTGCAGTTTTACAAGCCTGGCGTGGGCAACACCTTCCTTCTTAATGTGAGAAAGTAAAGAGGTCAGAATAGTAAATATATAGCAATGAGTTCTTTTAGAAATAGGCTCAGAGCTCTGTTTAGCAGCACAGAAAGATAGTTTTATTTGTAAGTGTAAGCACACCTGGTGAGTTAAACACAGGAGCTGAAGGGGCATTACATACAACTGTTTCAGCGAGCAATGTGTTATAGGGGTTGTTAGTGCCGTGGGGCCGAAGAAGTGGGTTTGTTAGTAGGTAATTGCCAGTCATTCCTAAAGCAAAGAAACAGAAAAAGAGTCCATCAGTGCTTGTTTCAGGGTTACAGTTGCAGTATTTTTAGTTCAGTCATCGGGCAGTGGGCAGGGCTCGCAAAGGAAAGTCTGCCGGAATTTTCCTCACTCTATCTGAACTTCTAATTTGGAGGAGAGAGGGGAGAGGAAGTTAAATTCCGGTAATTCGCAGGTGCTTTCTAAGTCTCCCAAGTAAACACCTGCTGAGAATGACATTTACTAATTTATACAAAATCACTGTTAAACAAAAATGCCAATTAAATGCATGGAGATCAACATTATGCTTCATGATGCTACTGCTCAATATTAAAACCCTAACCACCAAGGCCCAGCAGAGGGAATCTCCGACTTCAGACTTACAGGTGTACGACCGTCCCTCATGAAAACATCTGTGTTAATACTGACTTGCACACAAGCAGGGGGGGACAGCTTCCACAGCCATGTGAGAAGGATGGCGAGCTGCAAACGGCTGCACCCATTAAAGGCAAAAGCACACATGCTGGTGGGGGTGGGGGGAGGGGCACAAGAATTATTAGACAAACATGTTTGTTCTGTACTCTCATCTGCCAGGTTTCAGAAGTGAGTTTAAAACTTTACTAGGTGACACTCACGTCAACAGAATTACGGTAACCCTGGGCAAAGGCGCAGCGGAGGCTTCCCTCACTAACGGCTAGGCAGACTCCTGTGAGCCACTCAGGGAATCTGAGTAAAGTGGGGTCAGCATGAGGCTGGTATGGACATCATACCGATACGATACCTTTCCACACACAGCCTCGCTTCGCCATGGCAGTTGTATCTATCACAGAGCACTAAATCCAAACTTAAAATAGGGCCAATTCTCCATACCTGACTGAAATTTCCTTAATTCTGTTTGGAAGAACCCATGTTTTTCATATTCATGCCTTAATCTTGCTAAGCTCCTACACTTCTGACCTTTATCATTAGGAACTGAAATGGTTTATAGTACACATCTAAGCTGGCTAGACTCAATACATGGAACTCTATGGGGGAGCCTGGCTTATATACTTCCATGCATACTAATTTACTACACATGTTTTGACACTTAATATTTACTTTAGAAATATGAACTAAAGGAACCTTGCCAGAACTATGTAAATTTTCAATGTAAATTGGCACCATTTTACATAAATAGTTACTTTACTTCTAGCTGGACCTAAATGAAGATAGCTTGCCTAGATGTCTCAGAAAGGACAGTGTGAGCTAACTAGAGAAATACGTTGCTCTGTAACAAGGTACATTTCCAACAACTAATTTTTCAACCCATGTTCTGTTAATGTGGAACTTTAAATTATATTTTCTTCCACTACCTTATGGAAATAATATAAATCTACACATACTTTGATGACTGATGTTATGAGTTGGCCCCCAAAGTTTAATAACTGGTGATCTAAACCCACGGATAAGAAGAGCATCTCCTCTAGAGTTAGTCTAAGCTCACACAAGCACAAGCTTCGGGCTGCATCCCGCTGTCCCCTGGATTCCCTCAGTCTAAGCTCGCACAAGCACAAGCTTCACGCTGTCCCCTCGATTCCCCCGATAACTGACCTTGATTAAGGGTAGAAGTGCTATTGATGTCACCTGAGATAAAAGACGATTCAGACTGCTTCCTCACGGTGTCATTCCACATCCTTCTTATACGGCTCTGTTAATACAAAACAGCAAGGCAAACACATTACCTTCGCTTCCTGCGCTTCGCTCACTGACAACACATTGATCCACCCTGAATCATTAGTTTACGGCTGGAGTTTGGGCCTTTTAAGAACGTGTTTTGTTGTTGGTCCAAAAATGAGGACAGCAATACTGGCCCGTTCCTCTACTACTAAACACCCTGGTGGGTCTGCCTGTTTGTTTATTTGCTCACTGAGACAGGGTTTATGTGGGCCAGTCAGGCCGCAAGTCACTCTGTAGCCAAGGATGCTCATGAATGGCCTGCCTCCACCTCCCTAGGGCCTGTAGCACCACAGCCAGCCTTCATCTTCCTTTCTTACATGTTACTTTATGGCCTTGTTTAAAGTGGGGAATTAGTAAATGAATTGTACTGTCTACTAAAAACTGTCCCTAGATGACCTTGGAATATGAATGAAGTGCACTCGCTCCTCAAAAAGGACGCTCTTACCTCAACACCCAGGCTACATATTTAGGAAGAGACCGAAATCGAAATCCTAAAAGAGGGCAGTACTCACACTACTACATGAGGACAAGGAGTAAACAATTAGTGTGTCTAAACAGAACACATCTCTGCGGGCTTTCTATAAATAAGGTTAATGAAAGACGCCGTCAGGCTCTGTTACCTGTGTGCCAGAGGAGTACCGAGCACTGGTGCGGGTGGTGGACGCCTTCACAGAGCTGTGCGGGCTCTCGGTCGGGAGGCCGCCACAGCAGTACCAGTGTCGGAAGCACTTGCCGTACTCTTTCCGTACCTGGATTGAATAAGCACAAGACAGGGGACTGATGTGAGTGCGCCGGTTTCTCACGCGCTCTCTCTAAGGAAATGAGCAGTGAAGACAACTGAGAAAGAGGAAACTTCCACAGAGAAGAGAGGAGGACGAACTCGACTCGACTTGGGTTCAGTGCAAGGTGCTGAAACAACAGTCACTCACGCAAGCCCTGCCTGTTCTGAAGACGTGGTAGCCTTGAGATCTGACCTGGGGATGCTCTGCAGTCTGCTGCTGTTACACAAATCCTGATGAAAAGGGATGCAGTAAAGGTTTGCTCTATCTGAATAGTTGGTGGCTAGTATTTTGGCAAAAATAATGATACAGGAGATTTAGCATCCTCAATGCTTGTCTGTCTGACCCTGACTAATTTAGAAGTGCGTCCCAGATGTTTCATAAGCTTAGCCTTCCTCAGGAGTCAGTACATGAACTTGAAGATTGCACAGACAAGGCGCGTTTGGCACTAGAACAAAGCCAGTAAGAAGTACTTTCCTACATTAGCCCATAGGAAGGATGCTTCCCTCGTTTTCTGCTATGTCTACCTTTGGGATTTGTGAAACCTACATCGCCTCTCACTGCCCTAGCATACAGCACATTAATGTGCGGCTTCCATTCATAACAACATGTTGCCCATGTCACTTGCTTTGCTCCCTGATGCTGGAGTAGACGATTAGACACAAACGTTGACTAGCCTAAAAGGAACTTTAGCTTAACCTTCAAGCTGTGAAATCCAAGCCACTGAGACGGGTCCCTCTCTCTCGTGGACTGGGAGAGGTATAAAGGTGGAGAGCTGTGGGAAGGGGCTGATAGGTGGGTGGCTATCCTGGTGGGTTAACATTGTTTTTGTACATTAAAGTTAGATTTTGAAATTAAGATAGACAAGGAAAAATTGAAGACAAAACAAAAATCTTTTCTAGTAGACAATAGAACACTTGAGGCCATCTCCCCCCATATTTAATCTGTTACTTCCCACAAAGATCCAGACTGATACTCCTTCCAAAATTGTAAACTGAATGCCAGCAGATGACTCTCTAAGCCTAAGCCCAATTGCACAGTCACCTTCTCAGCTCACGAAGTGGTGACACATATCAGAACAAACACGAACAGCATTATGCTTTCAACGCATTTCCTAGGCCCTACTGTGCTCACTCAAGCACAAGCACGAAGCTTTTATTTTATTTTATTCAACCTAACCATTTTTATGTCATATTCTTAAGAATCTGTCATGGCAACACCCACTAAAACACACATAAGACTGTGTGAAATATGTTCAGAAGAAGGGCGGGAGACATGATACTTTTAAAATGTAGTTATTAGCATAAAAATACAGTGACCACTTCATGCTCAAGGATCAAACAGCTACAGGAAGAAGCAGTCTCCTCGGGCTTCTGCAGCTAATGCTAAGCTTTACGCAACGCTAGTGGACATGGCCTTTGGGAAATGATCAGTCTATGACGGTGTGCTTTATGCAGGATGCTCATTTACATAGTATGTCTTTACATAGAAAGACAGCGGCTACCAAGGATATCCCTGGACAATGTTTAGGAAACTTTAGGAAAATTTCCTGCACATGTAACAGCTATTAGTAGCTCTGAAAGGCTATATAACTAAGACAATGGCAATCAAAATGGTATTTTATCCAAATAACACCCTCCGGTGTTGGTTTTGCCTAATGGCTATATTGCTGTGACTGTACATTATCTGTCAGTATTTCACGTCCCACCATCATTATCTCAAAATTACAGCTTATTCAAAACCGATGGAAGTAACAGCAACCATCATCTTGTCAGGGCTGAGAACTTAATAGTTTTCACTTCCACAGTTCTCTGTTCAATTCAGTGACCAGCCAGTAATAACAGAATCAAAAGACTCTATCAGACACGCGGGCGGGGAAGGGCGATGCTGGGGAGAGGCACAGACGTCTACACTCAAATGACAGCTAAGTGTTTCCTTGGTTCTAGCTACAGAGTCAAGGTTTTCATCTTCAACTTTCATTTTCAAAATCATATTTGCTGACTCCACTTCATGTGCATGAAATCAGGACAAAGTAATCAGAGGTGAAGCACTAAATGACAGTTGTTTTAGATCTTTCAAAATCTCTCAAAAGGCAACATCAATATTAATCTTTCGCATGTCTGGGTCTTTAAAAATTAATGCTATTTGTCCTTGGATTCATTTTCATTTTGGACCACTGCATTCTTGTTAAGTGGGCTAAGACTGAAGTTAACCTTGTGTGTGTGTGTGTGTGTGTGTGTGCGTAAGCTTTTACCTATGTACAGGTATTTCACAAACCCTTCCACCAAAGAAGGACTCATAACATAAGTATCTAGTTTGTCGTAGTTCCAAACAGAGACACAAAAGATGACTGCTGCTATGTGACTCTGCATGGGTGCTTACGTTTCTAGGCAGGTATTACAGACAACTGAAGTATGACACTGTTTATGAACAAGCCAGCTTCAGGAGAAATGTTCTATAGACCCATTTTCAAGTCAAAGGCCAAGTGCACTGAGCCTCTGCCCTTCACTTACTTTCTTTTGAAGAGCACAGTGGAAGATGAAAATGAACAGACCCTGGAAAGCATTGAAGGCAGTGAAGAGATAGGCCATGACAACTGTCTCCTCGTTAACAAAGAGCAACCCGAAGGACCAGGTTAGGCCCAGGAGACACAGCAGGGCAAACGCGCCGAGCACCCAAGACCTGGAAAAAGAAAACGGATGGTTTTTATTGAAACAGGTTCAATGAGGAGAGTCACACTTACTTCTCATTTAGTAACGACTCAGTAGGAGAGGGTGACTTGCTCTACGTTCACCCAAATTCAACAGCTTTTGGTTTTAACCTTCCACCGGTTAAGAAAGAAGAGCATTTAGTACTGCAGCTTCCAGCGAGCACAGCGACAGCGAGCGGGGATGGCCTTTTCTCGCTCCAGAATGAACAGGTACCAAAACTATATTAAAATGCAAGGTGTAAAGTAGTCCCTGTGGCTTTATTGCCTTTCACGTGAATTTTAGTGGAAGAAAAGAAGGAGTCTTTAATTAGTTTACTCCTATATTTTTCTTCCAGTGGTGTACTCATATGATATCAGGTAACGTGACACACCCACAGAAAGGTTAAATGGCAGATAATCACAGAGAGCCTAAACTTCAGACTCTAATGCACTAGTCGGAGGTGAGCCTCGGAAGTTACAATGAGAGTATGAAAAGACCTAGCTGAAATGAGATTAAAAAAAAACACACACACACACTTCAAAATAAAACTTTAAAATAAAATATTCTGGCAGAGATTTCATCATGAATAGCTTAAGGCGAAAATAACTGCAGAAAACGGGGCGGAATGAGAAGGGCTTAAAGTCATTGCATTCCATGTCTAACTAATGATCTTACTTGATAAATGGCTTATTATCTTCATAGCTAGAAAGCATTATAAGCAGAAAAGAGAAACAAAATTATTAGACAGAATTAAAATAGAAAGTAATAAGAACTCATTTATATATTTTATAAATTAGTCAAAATTAAGGAAGTCAAAATGCAGAGGCAAGCAATTAAAAAAAAAAATAAAGGCACATTACAGTTTAAGGATACTACAGCAAATTAGATACTCCAAAATAACTATAAAAATTAAGAGCAATTCATGATACTGACGGATTTGTAAAAAAATATAAATCATGCCATAAGAAGTTTGTTAATGTAGGGTTCTGCCTTACCCAGGTAAGTCCGTATTATAGTAGCCATCACAAACACGGTAATTACTGGTATAGGTGAGAAGACAGAAAGAGGAAAGGGAAGAAAAGAGAGAGACGCTAACGATTAGCTCTCTCTCTTACCATGCAGCATGCAATGAAGCTGGCACTAACCTATTTAAAACATCTAAGTAAAAAAGATATTACCCTTACTATCGATCTGCCATTTTTGAACATTAGGATATATTTTCCAGTCTTGGCATATCCAACCTTAATATCTCCTTGAGTCCCACATCAAGAGCCGCATTTTTAAAAAGAAGAGTGAAAATGCTTCCATAGCTGAGTTAATGAGTCAACAGCTATCAATTTTGGGTTAATTAGATAGCATTTTCACTAATAGAATATTGCAGATTTTATTCAACATTGAGATAAAGTAAACACTGTTTAATTAGCATGAAAACAACAGATAATCTTCCAGATAACAATAGTAATAGAATACATTCTCTTAGGAAAACAGGATTAGGAGGAGAAACTAACTGCTCAGAATTCTTAAATCAAAAAGTCATTTAACAAAACAAACTTAATATAATCATATCAGCCATGCAAACAGGACCATTGTCTGGAATCACATTTTAAATTCCAATAAAATCACTACAGTGACATGAAATTTCCACGAAGCCACAGAAACAATTTCTCTGCTCTAGATCACGTCAGAAATGATCAACTTCTGGAGCAATGCCCGCAATGTGGTCACAGGAAAACTGAACCTTGATCAGTAAAAATTCATTCAGAACCCCTTCTCTAGCTGCCAGAAGGCAGAAATGCCTCTGTTCCCTGTGGAGAATATCTTTTACTGAGCTCAAGTATAACAAACAGTTCAAATACAAAGTACTTACTTTATGTTTTCCAACCTGCTAGAATCTGGTTTCAAAGTGTTTGAATGTTTCACCATTTTGCACAGGGTGATCACCAGGAAAATAATATTTAGCTGTTTTAATGGATAAAGAAAACACAGATTAGATCACTACAGACATTGAGAAGAATAGATTTTGCAAATGTCATTAATGAGTTCACCCAGTTCAGTCCCTGCAGCATATGGACACCGTACACAGTGAGTCAGTTTCATTTATGTGTACAGTGATAGATTCAGGCTGTAAGGAAAACACCCTGGCTATTATGACTGATCTAGCAGATCATTTGACATGGAACTGCAAGCTCATTAAGCCAGTATCATGTGGTAATGATTAAATTAATTAAACAACCTAGATTAGTTTCTTTAGCTAAATGTAGTCCAAGGCCTAAAAGCCACCTCATAGAGACCCTGAAGAGAATTCTGAGAAGTACTTTTGCATCACGCACCTGCAGTGGAGAAATTGCTAAGTTCTAGAGACCTGGTTGATAGCCTACTTCTTGATGTTGACCATAAACACAAGGAGTGGCGCTTGCATGACCTACACACTAAGGTAACCGAGAGGAAGCAGTTACACACAGTCCAGGGAACAGTCCATACTAATGAGAGGGTCAAGTTCTTACTGTCTGCATACCTCCTACCTACTTTGAAATGGCATTCATCTTTTCTTCACCTGGCTATATTGCATGACGCTTAGTTATTTCCAAAAGAGTAAGTCCTACTAAGTGTTCAGCTGAAGGAACCCTTTAGGGACAATCGAATGCAAACCATGAGAGATGGAATTTGATACAGAAGACCTGGGTTCCCTAGAGGATTGCCTGGGGAGAGGGAACAGCTGGTAAAAGGCTGCAGCTCCCAGCCCTGGGCTGAGCGTGGAGTGGACCGCTCCTCTGTTTAGATCCTAAAACAAGAGCTAAGCTTGACTATTCATGCTTGTGACATTTCATTCCTTCACTCATAATTCCATCTGTTCATGGTTCCTGGAGAACTCAGCAAGACCTGGGGCCTACTGGACCCGAGGCTAGATTCAGGAAGCACACATTGTGTGAAGAGATGGACTGTTTTTGTTTTTTTTTTTTTTGTTTTTTTTTTTTTTTTTTTTTTTT
>JADRCD010212394.1:0-14376 GCA_019843815.1 Montemys delectorum | reverse complement strand
TTTTGGGCTTGTACCACAGTAAGAGCCAAGATTTTAAACTCTACTAAGTACAAAACAAACAAAAAGATTTTATATATTTATGTTCATTTAGGAAAATATCAGTAGTGATGTATTATTTTGAAGTATACAGTTAGTATGTTTGGAGTTATTTAAAATTTATATTGAGAAAAATGTATTTTCACTATTGCTGTACATGAGCATCTACATAAGACTGTTAAATTGATTGTTGTTTTATATCAAACAACTTTTATAATACTTATTTGTATTGTTATAATATTTTATAAATTTTAAGGAATATGACAAAAAAGATATTGTAGGTATTGAAGGGGGGTCTCTGGGAGGAGTAGGAGTACAAAAGGGAAACAAGAATGTGATTTAATTCTATTTACTTAAAATATGTTTTAAAATGTTAACAAATTCAGATAAATTGAAATCATGTAACTTTTCTCATTATAATGCAATAAAAGTTTAAAAATGACATAAAAGATGAAAAAGAAAGAAAATAAATGTCACATATTTGTTTAAAAAAAAAGAAAACAGATGGGAAAGAAAATCAAATATATTATTCATTTAACCATTAGCTCAATGGGGCAAGCAGCTGTTTCCAGAAATCTTTTTGAATCCAGTGGAATCTGTAAGTGTGTTAACTGCTTTTAGATTTTCCCGTTGTGAAAATTGGAAGAAAAGAAGGACAGAAGGCTAGGGAGGTTGTTCAGTAGGTAGGAGCTGCTGCTGTACAGCAGTGGGTCTCAACCTTCCTAATGCTGTGGCGCTTTAACATAGTTCTACATGTTGTAGTGATAACCCACCCCCAAGCATAAAGCTATTTTGCTTCTACTTCATAACTGCAATTTTTACTGTTATGAATCATAATGTAAGTATCTGATATGCAGGATACCTGATATGGGACCCCTGTGAAAGGGTCAGTCATTCGACCCTGACCCTCAAAAGGGTCTCAGCCACAGGTTGAGAACCACTGCTGTGCAGGCATGAAGACCTGAGTCTGAGTTCCCCAGCTCCTATATTAATTAAAATTAGAGCATGGCCACACATTGACACACAACACCTGTGCTGTGGGCAGTGGTTACGGGAAGATAAATCAGGTCTTGCTCATGACAATGATTGACCCTATCTCTAAGAGAACAAGGTAGAAAGAGCAGGACATCCAATTGTCCTTGTTCTGGATTCCAAAGGGTATGAATCTTTTTTCAATCTTACTTTTAACACATTTCTGCTAAAAGCATTGATCATTTTTGCTTATCATGATTGGAATGCACATGAAGACATCTCAAAGCCTTGCCACTGAAAGATAAAGGCCACCAAGCAGTGACTGCAGAAACTCTACCGACACTATCACTATCAATTACTCTAAAAGGTCACAGAGCTTCAGAGGGAACTTAATCTAGTTTTCCTATGCTTCGCGTTGTTTGCGTTATTGTTTTCAGATTTACTGTAGGGATTTTGGTGTTAATGGAATAGAAAACCTCTGAGAATATAATTATTTGTGTTCTAGCAGAGGGATCTGTAGTCCTTGTAATTATTTTAATTGAGAACTACTGCTCTCTTTGTGCTACTTTACTTGATTAATGAAGATCTGGTTGATGAGATTCAGAGGAACAGAGCATATTTGCTTATCTGCACACTGACTTTTAGTGATGTTCTATCCTCAAAAGAACTGAGAACACTGGAGTGTTGAAATCCTAGAATATACAACAAACATGACTATAGGTTTTTAGTAGATAAAGGAATAGTACTCATATGCCCTACTCTGCTGTTTTACATACATACACACATGTGTGCATTCACATGCATGTACATATATGTAAGAAACAGAACAATTTCAGTCAGTGTCATTACATTCATAACGACAGCCTGTCCTAGTTAGTTTTAACTGTCAACTTGATTCATTAGAGAGAAAAATCTCAATCAAAGAATTGTCTAGATCACATTGCCCTGCGGGCATGTCTGTTGGGGATTATCTTGATTTTTAATTGATGTAGAAGAGGCCAGCCCACTATGGGCATCACCATTCCCTGAGCTACATAAGAAATCTAACTAAACATGAGCCTGTGAACTAGCCAGCAAGCAGGAATCTTTCACTGTTCCTGCTATACTTTCTTTGGCTATGAATGAGTTCCTTAGTTCTGTGGAATTGCAAGTAGACCTGCCTTATACTTCCTGATTGAATTTCTCCCCTGACTTTCCTCAATAGTGGACTAGATCTGTAACCTTCCTTCCTTCACTAATTGTCTTTGGTCATGGTATCTGTCTAACCAACAGAATAAAAGTAGAACAGCCTCATAATATGACAGGGAAGCAGAGTGTCTGATCACCTCATCACATCACTGTCCCGCACTGTCAAGGTGCTCATATGTTCATGGCAAAGCAGGTGCAAATGACACTACTACCAGTCCCATAAAGAACAGTAAGTACAGTGCACAGTGCTTGACAGAAAATGACCATGTTATTACTTTATGTTCTTACTGCTCTATCTTTTGCTAATTAAAGTACATTCTTTCTACCTAAAAATATTAAAGAAGTATACTGTCACAGTGGCAGCTATGTCTTGTATGTCCTATTTTCTATGTCTCTCGATGGTGTCACATAACCTCATTGAACAATTGACCTGTATAACGTAGATTCACAGGACTTATAAACATCTACCCAGATGAATGTCAGACAAATTTTGGATCATGTTTCATGAGTGAGACTCTGAACTTTAGAAAACCAAATATCTTTTAATGCATGGTAAGATGGTCTATCATTTTTGTGCATAAGGGAAATATCTTGTTACATTAGATAATAACATTTACTACTTTTGATTTTAGATAAAAGCATTATTTTCTTTTCTTCAAAGGCAATAAACAGACCTGTCTTGCTCTGTGGTTAGGAGCAGTATTTCTCAATACTTTTCATAAAGCTACAGCCTTGAAAAATCATCCAGAAGAGGAGAGGTGGCACCTTACATCAAAACTATATAGAATGATGCAAGACAAATTGTTAATTTCACTCTAATATACATCTTTCTGTTTACACTATCTTTGCTTGAAAACATTTTTTTGTGAATGTGCCATTCTGTTGGTAGATGTGATCGATCTAATAGAAGAAAGGAAAAAACACATTTAGTTAGTCTTATAATCACTTAGAGCAACAATTATCACTGCTTTTAGCAGAGATGTTTAATTGTGTTGTATTTAGCCAGGCCATCAATGAAATAAAAGTGACTACCTATAGCAGCCTGTTCTGGAAGTCCAGGTGGATTTCAACTTTAGGTTCAGGACTGACAGCTCCAGGTGCCCCCAGGGACTGGTTCAGGCAAACGAGGGTTATTAGCAACCAGAGACCTTGGTGGTATATACCTATTATAGCCTTGGACTGTGAATTAAGCAGATAATTATTTTCAGGGTGAACTGATGTTGTTAATATTTGAAATAATGCCAGAAGCAAGTTTTATTCTACCTTTTCAAGTTAAATGACCACACTATTGGAATAATTACCTACATGCAGAGATAATAAGCCAGATATCACTCAGGTGGCTTGTCTGAGGAGCCAATTACAAACTCACCTAAATGAGGTTCTGATACATTATGACTGACCTATGCTATTGTTCAAGTCACATTGTCTTGTTTATCCATGTCACTATCTGGGCAGATTTTGTTGAAGAATATCTGTGAGAACTTGGGATCAGAAAGCTCTCTGGAGATACTTATGGGTGTTGCATGGGAAACTTGGGGCACAGGACCATTCTTTGATATTTGTGATTGATTTCTTTTTTCTTTTTTCTTTTTTTTAACTTTTATTGCATTATGATGAGAAAAGTTATATGATTTCAATTTATCTGAATTTGTTAACATTTAAAAACATATATTTCTTTTGATTTTTTTCAAGCCAGGGTTTCTCTATGTATCCTTGGCTGTCCTGGAACTCACTCTGTAGACCAGGCTGGCCTCGAACTCAGAAATCTGCCTGCCTCTGCCTCCTAAGTGCTGGGATTAAAGGTGTGCGCCATTACCGCCCGGCTTAAAAACACATTTTAAGTAAATAGGATTAAATCACATTCTTGTTTCCCTTTTGTATCCCAACTCCTCCCAGAGACACCCCTTCAATACCTACAATATCTTTTTTTCATATTCCTTAAAATTTATAAAATATTATAACAATAAAATGAGTATTATAAAAGTTGTTTGATATAAAAAACAATCAATTTAACAGTCTTATGTAGATACTTGTCTACAGCAATACTGAAAATACATACGTTTTTCTCAATATAAATTTTAAATAACTCCAAACATATTAACTGTATATTTCAAAATAATACATCACTACTCGTATTTTCTTAAATGAACACAAATATATAAAGTCTTTTTGTTTGTTTGTTTTGTATTTAGTAGAGTTTAAAATCTTGGCCCTTACTGTGGTAAAACTCCAAAATAAGAACAATTTTTAGACATTGGATTTCATTGTAATAAGGCTGTACTTCAATGACCCTCACATCACCAAAGGATTTTACCTCCATCAAAGCTAAGCTGAGAGTTGACAGTTCTGTTGCACCAAGGAATGAATTGAAGGCATGATTTTTGGATACAGACTTCCTGCTTTGGTCAAAGCTATTTGACTTGAGTGAATGTCTTTATTCTTAGCCCACAGGGAACAGGTTACATTCATTTAAGAAATGGTGTGTGTATTAAGATGATCTATCCATAAAGTAATTCACCAACTGTTTTCAATGAACAATGGTTCTGCTTGGAGGGTGGCACAGACATTAGGTGAGGGTAAGAATTTGGTTCATTAGCTGTGATAATTTGGAAAAGCATTCATCTCAGAGAAGGAGTAACTTATAAAGTCCTCTTCAAACTTGATACAAGAGCTACAAACGTCAAGCAAAGCATTCAGTCTCACTCTTTGTTGTTCTCTTACAAGCCACCTCCCTAGTTAATCATCCATGTTTCTTTTTGGTATATAAATACTTTTGAAATATATAAGCTGTTCTGAAAGCCGTAGTGTAGTGTAAAAACATGAAATAAACAATACTACTAATAGAGAAGCTGAGATAGGAGAAGCAAGATTTAAAGACTCTTATGTTGTACACAGCAAGACACTGTCACGAACAAGCTGAAAGTATATATAGATTACACAATATTTGACCTATTTCTCCAATTACCAAATTAGAGAGACCATTGGATGACAATCAACAAATTTTTAATTCCTCCTCTATTTTTTGGATTTCAATTGATTAGGATATGTTGGTAATATTAATTTTCATATTAATATATTAAGAAAAAGTAATTGTCACTTCCTGTTGTTTTTGTTGTAAGAGGTAGAATTAGGTTTGTGTGGATTTGTTGAAAGATTACTTTCTTGCTTCTTCTAGGATGTTGTTTTGCTCCTTATGTTGGTGTTTTCCCTCTATTATCCTTTGTAGGGCTGGATTTGTGGAAAGATACTGTGTAAATTTGGTTTTGTCATGGAATATCTTGCTTTCTCCATCTATGGTAATTGAGAGTTTTGCTGGGTATAGTAGCCTGGGCTGGCATTTGTGTTCTTGTAGGGTCTGTATGACATCTGCCCAGGATCTTCTAGCTTTCATAGTCTCTGGTGAGAAGTCTGGTGTAATTCTGATAGGCTTGCCTTTATATGTTACTTGACCTTTTTTCCTTACTGCTTTTAAAATTCTTTTTTTGTTTAGTGCATTTGGTGTTTTTATTATTATGTGATGGGAGGAATTTCTTTTCTAGTCCAGTCTATTTGGAGTTCTGTAGGCTTCTTGTATATTCATGGGCATCTCTTTTTTTAGGTTAGGGAAGTTTTCTTCTATAATTTTGTTGAAGATATTTACTGGCCCATTACATTGGGAGTCTTCACTCTCTTCTATATCTATTACCCTTAGGTTTTGTTTTCTCATTGTGTCTTGGATTTCCTGGATGTTTTGAGTTAGGAGCTTTTTGCTTTTTGCATTTTCTTTGACTGTTGTGTCAATGTTTTCTGTGGTGTCTTCTGCCCCTGAGATTCTCTCTTCTATCTCTTGTATTCTGTTGGTGATGCTTGCATCTATGACTCCTGATCTCTTTCCTAGGTTTGTATCTCCAGGGTTGTCTCTTTTTCTGATTTCTTTATTGTTTCTATTTCCATTTTTAGATTCTGGATGGTTTTGCTCATTTCCTTCACCTGTTTGATTGTGTTTTCATCTAGTTCTTTAAGGGATTTTTGTGTTTCCTCTTTAAAAGCTTCTAGCTGTTTACCTGTGTTTTCTTGTATTTCTTTGAGGGTGGTATTTATGTCTTTCTTAAAGTCTTGTATCATTATCATGAGAAGTGATTTTAGATCTGATTCTTGCTTTTCTGGTGTGATGGTGTGTCCAGGACTTGCTATGGTGGGAGAATTGAGTTCTGATGATGCGAGGTAACCTTGGTTTATATTCTTTATTTTCTTGTGCTTGCCCCACACTATCTGGTTATCTCTAGTGCTACCTGCCTTTGCTAAATCTGACTGGAGCCTGTCCTTCCTGTGACCCTGGTTGTGTCAGTACTCCTCAGAGTCAAGCTGTCTCTGTGATCCTGTGATTCTGGGATCCTGTGACCCTGGGCTTGTTAGAGCACCTGGGAGTGCAGTAGTTTCTTCCGGGTGTTGTGGGACTCACTGTGGAGCCCAGGCCCAAGGTCTGCTCAGGACACCAGCGCAGAGACTGGAAGGAACCCAAGCCACTCTGCTGGTGGAGTTCCTGTGTGCCTGGTACTGCTGGTACCAGTTATTCCAGGTGTTGGGACAGATGTTGTGTCCTCCTCACCTCTGATCCTGAGAGTGTCAGAGTACCTGGGAGTGGAGCTTTCTCTGGGTGTTGTGGGACTCTGTGATTGATTTATTAATCAACTATGGTCAGATTGAGTGGGATTGAGAATAATGACTGAGCAGACACATTATTCAGCTAAATTATAAACACCATGTTTCAGGAGTAATGCACTAATATTTTAATTAATAAAGATGGCTAATGATGTTCTCAATGACACTCTTTTAGTGTGTGAAGTGTTAGTTGTGGCAAGAAGACAAAATAATAAAATTAAAAAAGGCTACAGATAGGAAAGGAAGACACCAAAGTATTCTTATGCATGCATGATATAATTCTATTTATTAAAGATCCTAAAGACTACCAGAAAATAAATGTTAGACTTGATAAATAGTTTTAGAAAAGCGGCATAAAAGAAGATGAGTGTACAAAAACAATAGATATCCTGTATTCCAGTAACAACAGGCTAAAGATGAAACCAGAGGAATAATCCCATTCATAATCCCAGAAGAATACCATAGGTAATCTTAAGGAAAGGCACAGAAAGATGTAGACATTAAAACTGTGAATAAGATGAAGAAAGATATTGAAGAAGACACTAGAAGATAGAAAAATATCTCTCACACTCACGAATTAGAAATTCAGTGTTACCAAAATTCAAATGCCATCCTTCCCAGAAAAATGAAAACAATTTACAACGTTCTAAAGGTGGAGACTGAGGAGATGGCTCAATGGTTTAGAACACTGGGTTTTCCTCTAGAGTACACGGGTTTGATTCCCAGCATCCACATGGCCACCCACAGCCCTCTGAAATTCCAGTGCCCTATTCTGGTTTTTAAATGCACTTCACATATGCAGTACACAGACACATGTATAGGATAAACAACTATACATCAAATAAATTATATGAAAAATGAAGACACATGCTGATGGTGTCAGTCATAGAAATTAGAATAGATACATAGTACAATGGAATAGATACATAGATGCCCGAAATACAAACCCAAGCTGCAAACAGGATCTTTACAAAGTTGTAGAAAACATACATTAGAAGAATTTATAAAATGACGCTGGGAAAACTGGAGATCCAAATATAGAACATAGGACTATTAATGACTCCCTCCTCCCATCTTGTACAGAATATGAAATCCAAACGTGTCCAAGATCTTCAAATAATAGTCAAAACTGTGAAACTGAAGAACACGTTCAAGGCACATGTAACTTAAGGACTTTCTGAATTAGTACTCCAGTTGCTCAGCAAATCATGTCAATAGTTTATAAATGAGACCTCAGAGAATTGAAAATCACCCACTGAACAGAAGAAAACATTTAACTGATTGGTAAAGGCACCCTACAAACTGAAGAAAATCTTTACTGGCTCCTTACCTGATTTCAGATTATATCTGGAAAATATAAAGAACTCAAGAACTAAAACAGACAATCAAATAATGGAATCAATCAATGAATAAGGCAATAAATATAAAGTTCTCAAACTATCAAATACAAACATATGACTCAGACCTCCAACCTCAATTACAGCATAAAAATGCAAATTAAAGTTATTTTAAGGATTCCAGTCAGAATGACAGCCATTAAGAAAACACCAAAAAAATGTTTGTGACAGTATGCACACAAAGAAACATCTACATATTGCTGTGCAAATGAATCCAGCTACTATGGACATCACCATGAAGTTATCTTCAAAAACTAAAATTAGCTGTGCTAAATGATTCAGTTATCCAGGAACAGAGGGATTGATTTTTTAAAAAATTCCATTTATTTCACATATCTGACCATTTTCCCTTCATGAATGTCTACGTACCAAGAGTGTGCAATACCTCAAAGACAGAAGAGGAGGCTGCATCCCCTGGGACTGGAGTTACAGATGGTTGTGAGCTGCTCTGTGGGTGTTGGGAATCCAACCTGGTTCCTCTCGAAGAGCAGCCAGTGCTCTTAATTGCTAAGCCTCTTCTCCAGCCCAGAAATTGATTTTTAAAAATGTGTTATTTATACAAAATGAAAAGTTTTTCAACCATGAAGAACGTGCACAAGACAACAGTTGCAAACAGAATTAATCGCACTAAGCAAATGAAAACATCTTTATCATTTAGATTGAACTCTTGGCACTGTGTTATCTCAGTGTTATTGCTTCCAGAAAATACCATTAGTGATGCACTCTGAGTTACAAATTTAACTGTGGAGTTTTTCAATTCAATTTGTTCAGCCACGCTGAGGTAAGGCCATAACCTAGGAGCTGACTCTGCGTGACGTGGTAAATGAGAAAACAGTATCATAAAGAATGCATTGCTTCAGCTCCTTGGGTCCTTTCTCTAGCTCCCTTAGGATGAACATCAATATGAACTAACTAGTACCCTCAAAGCTCCCAGGGACTAAACCACCAACGAAAGAGTACACATGGTGGGACTCATGGCTCTAGCAGCATATATATAGCAGAGGATGGCCTAGTCAGTCATCAGGGACAGGAGAGGCCCTTGGCCCTGTGTAGGGGAATGCCAGGATCAGGATGCAGGAGAGGGTGGGTTAGTAAGCAAGGGGAGAGGGTGGGAACAGGTTTTTCCCCCTTTTTTTCAAAGGGGAAACTGGGAAAGGAGATATCATATGACATGTAAATAAAGAAAATATCTAATAAAAATTTGAAAAAAGAAAAGAATGCATTGCTTTACACAGAGAAAGAGTACAAGAACTTGAGAAATTGCAAATGGAGTGGCATGATAGCATGGAAGTGTGAAAGACTAGAAGGACAAGTCAGGGAAAGGATTTAAGCAGCAAGGGGCCCCAACATTGATGCTGTGCAGCCGCCCTGAGAGAGGAAAAGAAAGCTCGTGTGAGGGGAGCTGGGAAGTTCTGAGAAAAGAGCCCAGCAAGGGGAAAATCCACTCAACATAATTATGGCAAAAATCCTCCTCAAATCTAGTGAAATAAATGTACAGCCAAGTCCGAGAGACAGTTAGGGTCCTAGATACACATGGCCAGAGAAAAACCTCTCCAAAACACATTGTTGTCAAGACGCCTAAAGTAAAAACAGGTTTAAAAGCGGTAAAAGAAAAATAAAGAGACCTCTCAGTATGACAGAGACAGCAGAATAAGATCAATTCCTCAGCAGAAACTCTAAAGCCAGTAAGGCATGGAAAATATACTTCAGTCTCTGAAAGCAAACACATTCCAACCAATATTCCTGTTTCCAGCAAAAGTAACTTTAAAAATGAGAGAGAAAATTAAAGACTCCCACCGCAGTGAAAATGAGCAGATGACATCAGAAGACTTGGAAATACAGCAAAGGCAATGTTCAGAGGAGTAATTGTTAGGATGAGTGTTTTAAAAATATAGACAACTCTAGTAAATGGTGTTGCATTGTTTATTTTTTATTTTATTTTTTTAGTGTTCGTAATTGCAATAGAATTACATCGCTACCCTCCCCCTTCCTCTCTCCAGGCCCTCTCAGTTACGCCTCTCCCTCAAATCCCACCAAATGCCTTCCTCAAGTTGATAGCTTCTTTTTCTTTGAATACGTATATATATTTCTTTGAATGTATATATGAATATATATATGATCACTCACCCACACATATGTCCATTGAAGCCATTGTTGTTCCAGTCTTGTTTAAGCAATCATTTCTAGGAGAGACTGTTTCACACCAGCCTCATCCTAACTCTTAGGCTATTTTTAGTCCTTCTGCAATGCTCCCTGAGCCTTTAGTGCAAGAGCTGTGATGTAAACATACCATCCCAGTGTCCAGCGTGGTTTTCTGGGATGGCCTCTATTTGTTGTAAAGGTGTTTCTTTGATGAAGGGTGGTAGCGAAACTTCCCTCTGCGTAGGAGGATAAGATCTAGAATGTAGTAAGAACTTATGCTCATTCAGCAAAGTGGCAATAGTAGAATCTTTAAATCTGAATCATGACTACTTACAACTACAGCCATCTGATACTGGACAAAGAGGCAAACAACACACGCTGGAGAGAAGGTGGCACCTTCCTCCAATGGTACCGGGGAAACTAGATATTCATATGCAGAGAAGTGATATTAGGAAGAGAAAAGACAGCAACAAATGCATTCTGTGGAGCCAGTATTGATCAAACACCAAACGTAATATAGAATAAAAACAATAACAAAAGAAATATTATAGACCAATTTCCCCCATCAGCATACATAGGGAAGTTTTTAATAAAATATTTGCAAACCGAATAAAGAAACATTCAGAAGACCATACTCTGTGACCAAAATTATTTTATTTTAGGGATGCAAAAATAATTCAACATATACAAATAAGTGTAAAAATAAGACATCAATAAATTTAAAGGCAGAAATCCCATGACTGTATCAATTAATGGACAAAGGTCTTAGGACAACATTTGTATTTATTTACAATAAAATCCCTAAAAATTCCAGGAATGGAAGGAACATACCCCATCACAGTAAATTCTATATGATAGATGTATAGCCAACAGTGTGTAAATGATAGATGTAGAGCCAACAGTATGTAAATGAAACTGTTTCCCCTGAAATCAGAACTGATACTCTCTTTGTTTTTATTCACTATTGTGTTTGAAATCACAGTTGGAAGAAGAACATAAGGAAAAGAAATAAGGGTGATACAAACAGGAAAGGGAGAAATCAACCCCATCTGCACATGAAATTATCTTCTATTTGAAAGACCATAAAGACTATACTGCAAAACTCTTAGACTTGATAAACACTTTTTTGGCAAAGTAATTAGATACAACATCCATATACATAAATGAATACATTTTTACATACTGATAATGAACTTGAATGAGAAATAAACGAAGAAAAATATCCCATTTTTATGAGATTAAACAGTCTGGGTACATACCCAAAGGACTCCATTTCCTGTTACAGAGCTACCTGCTCTTCCATGTCCATTGCTGTTCGAGTTGCAATAATCAGGGAATGGAAATGGCCTAGATGTCCACCAGCTGAGGGATGGATAGTTAAATGTGTTATTTGGACACAATAATATTTCTCATCATTAAGAAAAATGAGCTGCACGGATAAATGGGTGTAACTGGAAACAATCATTCTGGATAAAGTATTCAGTGCCCAGAAAGACAAGCATCCTATGTTTTGTCTCATTGGTGGATGCTAGCTTTGAGTCTTTAAATATGTGTTTGTTTTACTTGGAATACCCACAGAGGAGGTCAGAAAATTACTCAGGGGGTCATAAGGAGGACGTTTCAAAGGAGAAGAAAAAACACTGCTGAAAGTTTCTGGGCTTAGCCTTTTTCATAACTGTAGTCATTCTGACTTGAGACTTTAGTAAATGATGTTTATGGATATTGTAAACCCAAGGGAATCAAGCTTGGAAGACAATTTGAGGCAAAAGGAATATAGAGTAATGATACTTATGACAATCACTAAACTTTTTTCTATGTTGTCTTCTATCTTACCCACTGTCTCCAAAAGCAAAACTAAGTAGAATGAAATATTAATGAAAAACTTCTTACCACAACTGATGCCTTTGTGATGCCTTTAATCAACCTGTAGTGTGGTGTTTTCTTACATGATCAATAAAGCTTCCACAATATTTCAAAACACAGTGTGAAACTATCAGTTCTACACCTTAAGGTGTGTGTGTGTGTGTGTGTGTGTGTGTGTGTCCCACAGGGCTAAGATAAGAGGTTGATACAACATGAATGTGTTACTCTGTGAGACCCCCTTTGGTTCTCTGCAATAAAATTAAGTTTGTAAAACAGCAATGACATTTTTCTTTCTGACAAGCAAAAAGATAACTGTATGTCTATGTTGCTTTCAACGTATGTTGTTTTTTGATCTTGATTACCCTGGAGGAGGGGAAGGGGACAGGACTGTACATTCTTAACTGGAAAAAAGCGTTTTGGAGACAAGCCTTGCACAACAGAAGAACCTGGCTCAAAGAACCTGTTCACAGAGATAGACAGGTGCTGGTTAGCACAGCCACTTTCCAGCTCATTGTGGCTACTCTCGCATTAGGAAAAGGATGGTTTGTAATCTCCAGCACAGATGCTTCACCACTGAAGATGAACAAATCTAAAATACTTCCCTCTGAAACATCACCCTTTTCCGCTTGTTGTATTTAAACATTCACTTATAAAGTCCATAATGGTTAGTGATTACAGCACACTCAAGCAATTGGCCAAATGAGACAGTTCCTCCCCGCTACAGTATCTCTTCACCTTAGATCAACTGTGACTTGCAGGCCATAAGGGCTTTGGAAAACAAGTTCCTCCCATAGTCCTTCTGGGCTTCAGTCCTCATTTAATATTTATATTTGTTCTGTCCTTCAGAAAAAGGGAAATCTGAATAAATGATGCTCACAGTTGAATTTTACAAATGTTTTCATATCACATTTCTGAGCCATCCTAGCAAATTTTCTCAGAGATTTAGACTTAACACAGATTTAGATAAACACAGACAGTTCTACAAGCACATTCCAATCCTATCATTCTAAGCTAAGTTTTCTAAGAACGTTGTTGTCCAACACAGCTAAGGCCTGCTTTTGCAGAAGCCACAGGTCTTTTCATTAGATTTCTGTTACCTTTGACTTGCATATATGTTGCCATGTCTCCTTCTAGATACCCAGAGCTAAAGGCAAGTATAGAGGCCCATTGGAAACTTCTTGTTTTGAATTTGGTAATTATAATATGTATTAATTATGACAATGTTAATGTAAATCACCTTTATCTACTTCTTTCTATATCCTTCTTAATCATGGAACTATTTGAAAATATTTGATAACTTTTGGCTTTATTTTTATACAAGTTCAGATAGGTTTTTCAACATTCAACTTATTTCTAAATTAATGATCACACCATCCCAAGAGGTAAAGATCATCACACACATGAAATATGATGTGGGTTTTAATCTCAAACAGGTCATGAACTAATCAAGGAAATGTAACAACGTGTAAGCATACAAATAAAAATCATGAGTTAATAGCAAAAGAAATCAAATGTCACTAGAATTAAAACAGCGCTGTTTTAAGTAAATTCC
The DNA here is from genome assembly GCA_019843815.1 of Montemys delectorum. Taxonomy (NCBI): domain Eukaryota; kingdom Metazoa; phylum Chordata; class Mammalia; order Rodentia; family Muridae; genus Montemys; species Montemys delectorum. The sequence continues at coordinate 585 of JADRCD010212394.1, read as the reverse complement.
AATCAACTACTTTGTCATAAATGTATCACAATTTGCAATTTTTGATAAGAAGAGACCAGGTCCTCTGAGAATTCAATAACAATTGGAAGTTCTTAGTCAGATTAACTAAGGCTGATTAACTTAGTCAGATTAAAGGAATGGCTGTATGTGTATACTATAGAAGCAGATAAGAACTGACCATTTTTCTGTGGAATAGCATATCATGCGTATGGCAAACAAGCACGTTCCCGAAGACTCTGAGAGTCTCTAAAGCACATGTTGATATTTATATATATAGTTCTTCAGCAATTCAGAAAAGATCCATTCTTGTTCTCTTTTGTGACTACTTATTGACCATTTTCAGTGTATTTAGGACAAAACTATCATGGTGAACAGACCCTGATAATACTTTTATTTTTTACTGAAGTAAAGACTAAACTGAAACTAAATGATTCACATCAATATGCAAGGTTCCAACAAAAAAAATGTTCTTTTGAACTGGGTAGTGGAGGTGCATGCCTTTAATCCCAGCTGTCAAGAGGCAGAGGCAGGCAAATCTCCACATCTGAGTCTAGCCTGTTCTACAGAATGAGTTCCAAGATAGCC
>JADRCD010212393.1:0-36819 GCA_019843815.1 Montemys delectorum | reverse complement strand
TGTAGCCCAACTACTGCCCTTCTTACTGGGCCAGGACACAGCAGGCCCTGCAGCTGGAGTAGGGTACCAGCCGCTGCCGGCACCTGGCCCTGTCAGTTGTATGTTGCATTGTTCGAGAATCAGTGTCCCCTCACCTGATGTCACTGGCTTGAGGATGCCTGGTTAAGATGAAGACAAACTGAGTCACTGGCAGCTCCTTGCTCTGTAGTATGGCCAACTTCTCAGAATCATCCTGTGTATGCTTTGTCCAATTCTGGCACTAGGCCTTTCTTGAAGAGGCCTTCACTTTGTTTTGGGTACTTTGGATACAGTGTATGCTTTCATTTGTAGTTATTTTTACAATAGAGAATATTTCTGAATTGTCTAACATTTTCCTTGTATGGTTGCTTTGATTTTGTTGTTGTTGTTCATTTGCTTATTTTCTATATTTGTCGCGTCAGTCATATTTTTTTTCCTGAAAATGTATTTTGAAGGAATCAGTAATGCACATGCAGTTGTGGGGAACAGTACAGGTAGACTCTGTGCCTTTCCCCCATATTCCACAACAGCAGTGCCCTATACAGGTGTTAGTCAGGTGCCCAGACTAGGAGACTGACGGGAGGCCTCTGAGTCCTCAGGTTTCCACAGTCCCCCAGGCGCTCCTGTGTGTTCATTTCCATCTGGTTCTATGCAGGTTCATTAGGAGTCAGTCGCCTGAGCACCCCTCTCAAGTATTAGCAGTGTCACAAGGGTCCCCTGTGTGTCTTTAGATAGCCGGAACCCACTCCTCTCACATCCTCATCTCTCATCTTTGCCATCCGTGGATCTACCCTCATTTATTGTCACTTCAAGAAGATGATGTGTGTGGATCAAACAGAGTAACTTTCCCAAACCCGCACCCTCCCACCCCATGCAGGATACCTTCCTGGAAATTCTTACTTGCAGTTGAATTCTTTTTTCATTGCCAAGTAGCAATTCCAGGGCATAGGCTTATCGGCATTGATTTAACCATTCACATGTGAAAGGTTATTTGGGCTGACTCCAGTTTGGGGTGCCACTGATAAAGACACTGTGGATATCCATGAGCAGGTGTTTGCACATGTCAGTTTGAGCCTGTTGCTTCCAGTGAGTACCTAGGGCTATCTGGAGAGTTCCTAACCTCAGATCCATTAGATGGCACCCGCCGCTTCCTTGTCCTGTACAGGCAGTCTGCACTTTCCTGGAGACATTTGTTCTGTGTGTTTCCCACAGGCATTTGTCCCCAAGCTTTGCCCATCTTTATGCACATCCATAGAGATTAGAAACTGTGCTGTTTGCTGACTTTTGAGGAACCTGCACTGGGTCCACATCTCAGCTATGCCATCAAGCACTTCATTTTACTCTGTTTCTGTGGTATGTTTCATGAACACATAGGCTCGGGGTAGGATGAAAACACTGTGCTGATCATTTCACTCGTTTGTTTGTTCATTTTTTAATACAGGGTCTCTTTATGCAACTCTGGCTGGCCTGGAATTTGCTATGTAGACCAAGCTTGCCTTCAGTGCACAGAGATCGTCTATCCTCGGTCTCTGAATCTGTGCTGGATTAAAGGAGTGTGCCACTAGGCCAGCAAGAATTGTATTCTTTACTCTAGCATTCCAGTCTAGAGTCATACTCCAGCCCTTCCTTTCCTTTGAGCAAGCCAGCCTGCCTTTCTTTGCTCCAGCTTGTTAAATGAGGCGTGGTAGAAACAGCCTCCTTAGCTCTGTGGTGATTCCACGAGGGCTGTGTAGAGCACATAGAAGAGTGCTTGGCATGCAGTGACTGCTCACTCGTGGCGCCCTTTCCTTTCAAGCCTGCTTGGCATGCCTGTGTTCTGGTGCAGTAGACATGGAGTCTAAACACTGCCCCCAGAATCCACCCACTTTGCTCACTGCTAAGTTCTAGGAGGAATAGATTAGCAATCAGGAGCTAATGTGTCCTACCATGTTTTTCCTTTAGAAAAGCTTGGTAAAGTAAATTGAGGTAAATTTGTATGTTTACATTATTATCTATTCTTTGAATGTTATTTTCCCCCCAAAGGGAAATATGTTGTATATGTGTTTGTGCCCAAGTGCAGGTATGTGTGCACCATGTGTGTGTAGGTGCCTGTGGAGGCCGGAAGGGGAGGACATCAGATTCCTGTGGAGCTGGAGTTATAGTTGGTTATGAGCTGCTGGATGTGGCTGGTAGAAACCAAGTCTGGGTCTTCTCAAGAGAGCAGCAAGAGAAATGAACCATTGGGGTCTGTCTCTCCAGCCCTAAGTGTTATTGTGGGTATATTATTTTGGTATATTATGAGCATTCAGCAAGTGCTCATTGGTTATGACTGCGATGTAGAAACTTTCCCTTGTGCAGGTGGCTAACACGGGGCATCTCTTCTGGATCTCATTGCAGCACTCTGCCGAGTCTGGATGCCCCTTATCCCATGCTCATACTAACGGGGCCTGCAGCCTGCGGGAAACGAGAGCTCGCCCACCGCCTCTGCAGACAGTTCAGTACTTACTTCAGATACGGGTAAGCATGCCCGTCGGCGTGGAAGTCTAGGAGGATAGTCCACCTTGTTGGGGACAATCACATTTCCTTCTGCGAAGTTCTCAGATGTTACAAATTCTGTCTGCTTTGAGCAAATTCTTACATAGACGCAGCAATTTATGTAGGTTATATTTAAAGGCTGGAAGTGGTTAAATAAAGTGAATGTTAGGTAGATGACAAGCTCTCACAAGTCACAACCACCATTGTGTACCCTCGAAGGTCATTTATTGCTACCATTGGATTGGTATGATTTTGTGGTCTTGGGTGATATGGGATCTTTCTTCTCCTGGCTTCCTAACTGATGTAGTAGAGATGTTTATTGAAGTTTATTCCATTTACAGAAGAACTTAGCAATTAGCCATAAGAGACAAAAGATTTCTCTTCGATGAGGATGAGATAAGTAGTAAATATGTCAGTGACCAGCCAGCAGCCAAAAAGTAAGCAAGCAGGCCACACACACTCATTCCTTTGCATACCTTTCCTGCACAGGTCTGTTAGCTTCTTTGCCACTTACTGTACTTTAATCTACACTGGGTTTTATTTTAGTTCTTCAGATGCTTTAAGCTAATGCAGTGCCAGCTCAAATCATTCTCCAAGATCTGAAAGTACTGATCTTCCTAATTGAGCACAATGGGGTTTGAAGGCCGTGTCTTCTACAGCCTTCTACATTGGCTGTTGTGCGTCACTGTTCTCTGGGGAGAGGTGACCAATGTCCACTCCTTCCAGGTAGAGAATCTACAACAGACCAAGGTGGTAATTCCACCAGAGACCAACGTACTGAACCAGTGAGTTTATTAGGGTTGCTTATAGTAGCATGGACAACTCAAGGGCAGCTGCATTACCAAAACCCACCTCAGCAAGGAGATGCGTTACAAAAGCTGGGACCCTCCCGCTCACAGCTCCACTTCCAGCCCCCTCAGCAGGCCCTCAGTATTTTTTACCATATAGGTAACCTCAGGGAAATAGAGGCCTCAGGGAGCAGGGGTGGATGGAGAGGGAGGGGTGGGTGCGGAAGGGTGGGTGGGGGGTGTGGAGTAGTGATAGGAACTCTGCTCATGGGTCTTGTGTCTGGAACTTTCTGGGACTTTTTTCCTGAGTCGTAAGGCACCTCCCCGTCAGGATCCCCGGAGTCTTAATAAGCTTCCCTCGGGGATGGACTGTTTCAATTAGGAGGGAATTGACATGCAATACCTGCAGGCTCACAGCATGGGTCACCCTGAGTTACTCTTACCTGATGGTCTGTCTCCCAGGGACAGCCATTCTGCAACTGGGCCTGGAACATAGACTGGCAACTCTGCAGACCCCGTCTCCTCTCCAGAGGCCTGTAGCCGCAGAGAGGGGGCAACACAGTGTTTCCCTCAAGTGGCTCAACAAGCTCAAGGTTTCCTGTAGCAAATGGAGTAGATGGGTGGGAGGGTGTGGAGATACAAAACAAAACAAAAGCAGCCATCTGAGAAAAACAGCCCACTGGACTTACAAGAGTTTTAGATGTTTCTGGAAATCACATTTAGAGTTGAACTGTCATCTTCTGACCTGTATCCTCTTTGCTCTTTATATGTGGCAAAGGATTTACTTTGAAATTAGTGGTGTCTGCCAGTGAGTTGAAGATGTAACTACAAAACTATGTAGGCCAGTAAGAAACGTTAGTTTCTAATGCCATTACAGAAAAAGTCCCTTCCTGAAGCTGTATGTGTTCAAACACTGTAAATACCATCTTTAAAAGGCCCATTTATTTAGATACTTAAATTACAACACACATTTGGGCATTTCTAGACATAAATATTATAGAATAGAAATACCACAAAGTTACAAAAATAAGCTAAAAGTTAGTACTAGCCTTAAAAGCTTAGCGGCCATTATGTTCAGTTAGGGACACCCAACCTGCTTTCAAAGATAAGCTGAGCACAGTGAATGGAAAGTCAAACTAGAGGTCAAGGGTATACACTGACCATGTGCCAGGGTATACATTGGGAACCATTTAGCAAACCAAAGCCACCTAGGGAACCAGGGCTTTCTCTCATCCCTGTCTGTGGTGGCATCTGGTAATAGTTGGTGGCCTGGTCCTTTTTATTTATTACTGCTCTTGCCAAAGGATGTTTGGCAACGTTTATTGACTTACCATCAAGATTTCTAATCCAACCTGCTCTGGTGTTCTTATCTGGCTCAATTACTCATTTCCATCCAATCCCATATGTCCCTTATTAAAATGCTTACCCATCCTGATGCGATTGGTTTACTTAGTGTCTTTTCTCTTAGTGTCTAACCCCAGGTAGACGAGTGGCCACCTCAGCCTTGTTCACCAGTGAATTCTAGTATCTAACATATGGCCAGGTACTTAATACATGTGTAATAAATATTTATTAAGTGAATAACTAATTGAATAAATGGACAGCTAGGTTAATGGCCATGTATGCAAATTTAGCCGAAATGATAACAACAGGAAGAAGTACTGATGGCTTTCCTGATGGCTCTGTGGAGATTGGACGAATGGATGGATTCATTCACCCATCCATCCATCCATCATCCATCCATCCATCCATCCATCCATCATCCATCCATCCATCCATCCATCATCCATCATCCATCCATCATCCATCCATCCATCACCCACCCATCCATCCATCATCCATCCATCATCCATCCATCTGTCCATCCATCCATCCATCATCCATCCATCATCCATCATCCATCCATCATCCATCCATCCATCACCCACCCATCCATCCATCATCTATCCATCATCCATCCATCCATCCATCCATCCATCCATCATCCATCCATCCATCATCCATGCGTCCATTCATTCATTCAATCTTTACTGAGTTGCTCCCACGTTCTAGTCCCTGATGATACAGTGAGAAAAACACTCCTTTCCTTTGTGCAGCTTATAACCTGGTAACAAGCTGCTGCCTTAAAACATGGACTCTGTGGCATTTGTGCAGGTGTGAGGTGGCAAACCCCTCAGAATGAGTGTCATGGCTGTTCTGCTGGGGCTGCCCTTGATTCTTCTCTTCTGACTGGAGTTGGTGATGAGAATAAAGTACGACCACCACCTGCCCCTTCATCCCCCACTGTGGAGGGTCAGAAGCAGGTCCATCCACTGGTCTCAGCATCTTCATGGAGGCAGAGAGCCAGGCTTGTCCCATGGCAGATCACTCTAAGAACTCCACCAAGATCTGGGTCAAAGACCGGGTACTTGGGTCACAAATTAGGGTGTTAGGTAGCTAGTGATTTCATCCATCGAGAAAGCTAAGATAGGTCTGCCATTCTGCAAAGCCACTTAATGATTAAAACTGAAGATAAACCAAAGCACACCTTCAGACACAATCCATTGCTTTCATTTACAGTTTCTTTTTAATGTTCCTTATCCTACAGATTGGAGATCTTTAATTAAATGAAAGAAAGCACAAATACAATCTCACTGCAACATTTTCCTGGCTCTTCTCTCTTATTTGTTTTCTTTTCATTGGTGTTTTCTTCTTAAAATTACATGCAGCATGATCAAGATAATCAGTGAAATTCTCACATGCTAACTTGCATGTACAGATACATGAAGAAAGAGCATGATTCTATTGTATAACCAAGAGTGGAGGGCAGGGGTGTTCTTCCGTGATATTAGGCTTTGGTTTTATGTTTCTTCTTGGTTTAGAACTAGGTCAGATGCCATTTCTTTACCGGTATTAGTTACTGGTGGCCTAGAGATATAAAGGTACCACTCTCAAACTCTATTTCTTACTCCATATTACCATACAAGCCGTGACCTAGAAATGTGTTGGATGAAGAAGACCCCACCAAGACCATCGTCCAGTCTTAAGGCCAGTCACATGATCTGAAGTATCCTGAAAGACAAACTGTGGTTCCCTGCATCTCTGTTTTATAATAATCTCTATTGTCTTTAGCTTTTTGTGATATTGAATACTAAATGTGTTTTTATTTTTAGCATTAAAGTAAAAAGAACACATGCTGTTTAGCTGCATGAGATAGCTAAAGTTCAGTTTAGCTGCATGAGATAGCCTAAGGTCATTTTTTCTCTGATATGTCCCTTTCTACAAATATAATAGCCTTGTACCATGTCTCCTTGACTTATTCAGTAATACATAATGCCCATGGTCCATGGCTGATGATAAAACTGAAATGAGGAAATATGGGCCTCATCCTTCTGGTTTCATAAAACAATTGAGTATTGGATGGGATTTACGCAGGAAATGCTGTCTAACGAGAGACTTGGCTGAGTTCTGTTAGAGCCCACAACAGCATAGTAGGCTATAGGACCTGATGGAGACGCTGTCCTAGTGAGGCACAGACACACTTTGTTAAGAGAGAGGGCACACCATTGAACAACTCTGAAGGCTAAACTTGAAAGCGGGAAAGTGTGCAGACAAAAGACAAGGCTAGGCAGATGGACAGATGTCTGGTCACCATGATTGTCTAAGCAGGAGCGGGATATTTCTAGCTGTGCTTTAACAAAGGTACCAGGTGGGCAGTTTGGGACAAGGCTTGGAAGAAAAACTAGAGACAAGAAGACTGGTTACGATAAAGTGGGCAGGTGATGCCAGCACAAGCCAGGTAATAGATACTCACCAGAACACGAGCATAGTGGTGGCTTCATGGAATCCCTTGTGCTCATGATCCCTTCAGTGTGTCCAGTGTTCTCCTGATGTTGTTTGCACTGGGTGTGCAGACAGCACCATTAGCCTACTCAGAGGTGAGGGAACACCTAGGCTTTTGTGACTACACATTGAGAGAAATCACAGGATGGCACATTACCATGTGCTGAATCATGTGCTCACAGCCAGACTCCCCTGAATTAGCACAGGACTCGCTGCCCTGCTGTGGTTTCCTGAGACATTCAAGTCCAGAACCAAGGTTCTAAATCTGTGCCTCAAGTCACACTGGGATGGTCTGCTTCCCCAACCTGCTCACCCTTTCTTCTTAGACGGCTTTTCTTCCCACCACCTTGCCCTAGGTGCTTTAGAATGCCCTTATTAGGGATGGCCATCCAGATTTCCTCCCTTCCCAACAGTATCCTTTCCATGGGCATGATTTGTTAGTAGTTTCTCGATGACAGCCCTTTTTCTGGAATGCCAAAGTTCCCCTCTGTCCTGTATAACCAGAGATGTAGTCCCTCCTTAGTCTCCAGCTTAGTCCTTTGGTGGCAAAGTGAAACTAACAGGCTCCCACCTGAAGCCATGACTTAACCATGTACCTGGCTATCATCAGTAAATTAATTAGCAAGTAATAAAGTCATAGAAATATGTATTTGGAGGAGGGGGCAGATGCTGATGGGGCAGCCCAAAGAAATCCACTTCAAGTTAATGCTGCTTTTCCTAAGTGAGCTTGGTAAAACATTGTGATGCATTTCCTTTTCAGGATGTTCATATTCAGGCAGCACACACACAGCGAAGGTGTCTACATGTAAAAATCGGATGACAGATTGTAAAGCCCACAGGTCATCGTAGGTCTTTCTTAATAGAAGATCCCTTAGCCTCTGGGAGTCTGTCATCCCCATCTTCACATCACTGAAGCCATCCCTTTGTTTACCTGCCCGCCTGCTTCAAATTGCTTCTTTGTTTGCTCTCTGTTTAGAAACTTCAAAACTCCCTGCCACTCAGTCCCTTTGTTGGGAAATGTAAATCCAATGTAGCGTGTAAAGACTTTGCTGAGGGTGCATGACAAGGATGCTAGGCCACAGACCTATCTTCCCTGACTGTCAGGGACAGCAGTCGACAGAGGGGCCCAGGGCTCTGCCCAGGCAAAGGGAGAAATGCCAGTGCGTTCCAACAACAAAACAAATGTCACCATGTTTTAAATGTGTTCCCTTTTGGCATCTACCATATAAACATAACATTGAGACCTGAAATTTTCCTGGTACGTTTAATTCTTGAGTGTAATAGAAAGGGAGCAGTCATATGAATTTTAAATATCTGTGGTTTTGACTTTGTAATGTGGAGGCTCTTGAGGCTTTACGACTCCTACTCGGTGTGTTGTCACAGAAGTTGACTGGAGTCATCCTGGTGTGGCTGCTTAGCTCCATGTATAAATGCTGTGCCCAGTTGATCATCTGCAAAATAAGAAATAATATCTGCTCTGTGGTTTTCTTTTCTTTTTCTTTTGTAAATAAATTAGTGTGCCAAGCATCCAGCAATTATCCTCTCCCATTTTAGAGGTATGGGGTAATCTAAAATTCAGTTTTATTCCCAGAACTTACTACTTGGAAGACAGAAGGCTATGTGATTTAGAGTCTTGGGGAATTGGGAACTCTGTGTTCTGGTTCTGGGGCCATCACCAGCCTGCAGGGTGACCTTGGGCAGGTCACCTTCGTGGTCACCTTTATAATGGTGAGCTTCGAAGCTGTGCACCTCACACCTTTCGTTTTCTCTTGAAGTAACAGTAATTATAGTGAATGCGTACTATGTGCCAGGTGTTAGAATGCAAGGACAAAATAAGAGGGCAAAGGCCTTCCAGCTAGATATTGTGCTAGGAAGACAGGAAAGATTATGAAAGGAGGTTTCAGAATAAGGGTGTGTGTGTGTGTGTGTGTGTGTGTGTGTGTGTGTGTGCACATGTGCACATATGTGGTTACTGATGCTCTCTCAAGACAGTAGATAGCTAAGGTCTCTGCAATTAAAACTTCATTCAGCACCAGAACTGTGTGTTCCCACAGAGGCTTGTGCATAATTATAGTACAAACTCACAGTCCAGGAAGAAGGCAGTGTCTCTGCCCTCAAGTGAAGGAAGAGATGGGCCCTGAACAAGCAACTGGGAATGCAGGTGGTGCAGGCTGAGGCTGTGGGAGCATAAAGACCTGCATTCTGTACCCGAGGAGGTTGGAAGCATTCGGAAGGGGATGCTTAAGTACAGCCCTGACAAAGAAGCAGCCATGTGTGTGGAGAGAGGGGAGAGGAGCCTACAGAAAATGCTCATAGATCAGAGAGAATGTGAAAGCAATCGATGCTATACTTCTTCGACTGTCATTATGTGGTGGCAAGGGGGGTGATTCAGAAAGCAGTAAATAATGTAAATAAAAATGGGTATCGATGAACCAAAATTTGTATAATCCTCATAGATTATAGTGATTAACACTTCTAAGGCACACTGTTTTCACAATTGCATCACTTTATGATTTATGATCGGTGGGTCGATTTCATTTTTAAAACATTCTTCACAATGAAAGCCTTTCCATTGTGACTTTGGAGTTCATGAAAATAGACTGAGCTCTCTGCTTCTGACTTCAGGGCCTGTCACGTGAGCTCTCTGTTTCTCTGACTTCAGGGCCTGTCAGTCACGTGAGCTCTCCGTTTCTCTGACTTCAGGGCCTGCCACACCACAAGACCGCCTTACTTTGGTGAAGGGGATCGAGTTGATTATCACTTTATTTCCCAAGAGACTTTTGATGAACTGCTGAGCATGGTAAGGTTGTTCCCTGCTCTTTTGTTTTTTTTTTTTTCTTTTAGTTTTTTCTTTGGCTTTGTTTTGTTTTTATCATGTAAGGAATACATGTTCCTTGTCAGGAATCTAAGGAAACCGTGATTTCTAAAATGGTAAAGATGAAATGTTTTTGCACCTCCTCACTCTGGTTCCGTTTGAGATGAGCTCGTTGTTGAGGATGGCGCACAATCTTTTGGCTTCAAATACATTTTCTTAAACACTTGTTTCTTCTTTGCCTTCACCTGGAAGGGACTCCTCACGACTTGAATGTGTTTTCCCAGTTGTAAGTACACACTGATGCAGTACATACCCACTTCCAACTTTGTTACCTCGAAAGAGCATCTCCAATTACCATATCTCCTCGTGCTTTGCCTACACCACAGAGAAGCACTGAGGACCAGTGAAGGGCCAGTCTTTCTTTGTGCCATGAGCAGTCAGCATTCAGCCAGGAGTACTTGTATCTCCTCTTTCTCTTTTCTCCCTCCCTTCTTTCTCTGTCTTTACCCCTCAAACAATGGGCCTGTCATAAACCTCCATTGTGCACAATCATGGAACATCTAAGCTTGGGCTGTGTGATTACATTAGCTTAGCTTTGCACAGCTGACTACTCTGGTACCTGGTCTTAGGGCTCATCTTGCACTCACAGAGAGAATCATGTGAGCAAGTCCCATCTGCCCATCAGCTTTCCCTGTAACCTCGTCAAAAGAATGTCTCGGGCATCATAAGCCTTTTGGGGCTGTATTTTGACAGGTCTGCTTGATTTATTAAGAGTTTTCTAGAAGTTTGTATTTCTAACAGCCTTTAAATGAGATTTGAGGTATGTCTTCACTTTACTAAGAAGCATTTTTTTTCCAGAACCCTAGGATGGAATCTACCTCCATCCCACCATGGCTGTTAAATTCTACTGTTAGAGTGGGGCATTTTCTCTGGGAGTTTGGTTTATCTGTTCTCCACCAGCACCACCTGCTCCCCGATGTCTATAGCTTATCAGGTCTATAATCAAGTTAGTCTGTCTCAGTCCCCAGTCTAAGAAATCGCCGCATTCCTAGGCTACATTTAGCTTTCCAGTTTAATGCTCCACAGAAATGCCCAAGTATTTGAGAAGCACGCATTGTTCCTGTCTCTGCCGGCATGTATTACTCCGATGTAATTTTCACCACAGTTTCACCTCTGATCTCCTTTTCTGTAGCCTGTGACACTGTTTTGTGAAGAGAGCTAAGCTGAGAAAGTCATAAACTCATGATAGCCTCCTGATCATGCCCACACTGTCAACACCCCTCCATGCACCACCTGCCCAGATAGCCTGGCTCTCTCAACAGACACTGCGGCCTCTCCACCTCCAGACACCTACTGTGAGCAGGCCCACCTAGCCACTATGATAGATAGATAAAGCATATGCACCCTCTCTCACGTTCACATGTCTTTTCAACCAACACTTTCCTTCAATCAGCAAATTATTCCTCAGTCCACAGAGAGATACATCCGCCCTTTATACAGGAGCCATACACTTAGTCATTCTCCTGTCAAGGCGCCCCCTCTCCGCTGGAAATGCAACCACTAGAGGCTTCTGCGTGAGACCATCGCTACTTACTAGGAAACCCCCATGCACTAGGAGAGTGCCTGGCCAGAGCTGGGCAACTGCATCATCTCAATGCTTAACAAATCAGTTGAATGAGGTCTCCTTTATATTTTATATTTTATGCACAATGCAAGGTCTCTTCCAACCATGCATGCTTCCAGGAAATGTTTATGAGATCCACAGAGGAAGTAAACATATATCTGAAAAATAATTCAGATATGTATACATTTTGGAGACAGAGCACATGATAGAGTATTAACTCTCCAGAGAAACAGAGCCAGTAAGTAGGGTGTGTGTGTGTGTGTGTGTGTGTGTGTGTGTGTGTGTGTAATCTCTTCTTTTACACTCAGTCACACACACACATACACACATACATATATACATTTATATATACATGTATATATACATATAAGTATAGCCACATGTGTGCATGCACACACACACACACACAAAGGCACACAAATTTATATATATACATATATGTAGAGAGATTGGTTTATTAGAAGTATCATACGAGTGTGGAGATTGACAAAGTTGGACCATCAGTGTGGGTGGGCAAGCTGGGGTCTTAGGAGACCTCACAGTAAGGGTGAGGTCCAAGGCTCACTTTTCTGTTCCATGCAAGTCTTAAAGGGATTGGATGCGGCCACCCGTACTCCAGGGCAGTCTGTTTCTTCCAAGTTCACCAGTTTCAGTGTTAACATCCCAGTCACTCTTCATGTTGACCATGAACACGTCTTAAATACACTGAAGCATGAAAGGTGAGCCATAGCTACATTGCCTACATTTATAGACATACGTATTTAAATGCATACATACATGAGGAAAAGAATCAGAATTTTTTTTTCCAAAGAACAAGGAAATTATGAGATTGAAAGAATAAAAAATTAAGGACTTGCGTTGGTGGGTTTTTAACTTTGATTGTAATGATTTTCCTCACCAACGCCAGCACACACAGTCTCCTGAAACCCACCCAACCTCAAAAGGTACTCTGTGTCTCCTGCCAAAAATCTCTCCTCTGGCAGAGAGCCAGTCTGTCATCTAGACATATCTGCAGAACATCTGGAGCCAGGAGGGTAGCAAGAGACTCGGGCTGCTGCTGCCACTAATGACAGCAGCATTAGACTCCAAACTGCTCACTATTTTTAATGATGCTCCCGCCATTTGATGGGGTTGGGTGCACCCCTGAACATTATTTATTTTAAAGTCATGCATTTCAGAAGGCACATTTACCAAGGTCAACCACGTTTTTATTACTTCTCCTGTTATCAGCTTCCCAGTTTAGGGTAGGCCTAATGGATTAATAAATATTTTGTCAAAGAAAGTTTCAGTTTGAAGGGTGTGTTTTTTTAACCCACATTTTCTTTTCTTTTTGTAAGGAATACAGCTGACACAGGAAATGGGCCTCCAGAATATACAGAGAGGGTGGTAGTTATATTTAAATGACTATAGCGCAGGCAACAATTTTGTTGACTAACATTTAGGGTACTTTCAATAAAAAGCTGTCTTTACAAGGAAAACCAGGCTGGGTTTATTTTTCTTTTTTTCTTTTTCCTTTTCCCAAGCCTTTAGAATGTCAACAGCCTTCAGGATTACCCATTCCTCATTGGCTTATCTTGAAATGCAAGGAATTTAGGATTGGGGTCCTCGTCTGGAGGCCTGGGATGCTGGCATAGTTGCAAGGGAGAGGGCGAGCCATTACTTTCCCCCCTCCCTGAGGAAGGGTTGCAGTGGGAATTTGGCAGGAAATAGGTAAGCAAGCACCACAGTCTGATCTACCAGAAGCTTCCGTCCACAATCCTCCTCAAACATCCCGTCAGTAGACTATTTTGGTAAGCTTTCTTCTCATAGGTAGAACCCCATCAGAGCCCAGCTCTTCCACTCTCCCATGGCCCTGTCGCTCTTCTGCACTTCGTAACAAGGTCTCAGTTCTATAGAATTACATGAGAGTAAGACATTAAGTGATTTAGTCATTACATTACAGCAACTTTTATGTGCAAACCTTTGTATTTTTCTAATTCCAGGGGAAATTTATTTTAACATTTAATTATGGCAACCACAACTATGGATTAAATAGGGACACGATAGAAGGTATTGCAAGAGAGGGATTAGCAAGCTGCATTCATATGGAATTAGAAGTAAGTATTTTTCATTCAGCTGTGAGTGTGTGTGTGTGTGTGTGTGTGTGTGAATGTGTGTGTATGTTGAATGTCTGAAGTTGGGGCTACAATATCTGGACAACATACTGCTGGGCACAAGAGAAATGCTATAGAAATGTCAAGTGATAAGTTGATTGTCACTGTGGGGTAAGACCCATGAAAGTTAAGTGACAATATTTAGATCACAGCCCCATTCAAAATGTATTGCCTCTCATTTCCTCAGTAAAGTACCCCTTTGTTATCATAGTGTGTCTCTGTTTATATGAAGTGGGCACAGGCATGGGTGGCTCCCTGTCCTCTCAGGACTCTGTCAGCCTGAATGGTCACCCGTTCCTTCATTCTGCATGGAGCTGTGTAGGTGGTACTGTTGTTTCACCCTGTGTGTTCACTAGATGCAACACCTTTATACTTCTGGCAAGTTTGACTTGCAGATTTCCAGAGTTTTGTCCCTCCTCTGTGTACCAGCTACCTCCAACAACCTTCTCAAATTAAAATGTACAGACATTTTCCCGAAATTGTGAACCAAAGGAAACCCTTGAATTTCCCACCCACTTGCTTGAAGAACTTTAACTCAAGTAAATAAACCAGGTCTTCAGTAATGGGCAATTTTTTAAAATTGTCTTTGCTAAGCAATATACCTCTTATAGTCAGACAAAATAAATTTAATCAAAACAAACATTAAAACGAAGCTTGACAAGGCTGTTCTTCCCTGCTGGCTGAACACTTGCTTCATTCTCCTTTGTTCTGCCACAGAGGAGGAGATGGTGACCCCGTTTGGCCGACTGTCCCTGCTTCAATGGAGCTGGACACACTTCCTTCAGCTCTTTACCTTTCTGCATCATTATCCATTTTATCTCTTTACAGTTGGTTGGTTCTTCATCTTTAAGAGGACTCTTCCTTACTCTTTTTTAAATTATTATTATTTAAAAAGATCGGTTCTAAAACGTGTCTGCCTTGGACAGAGAAACAAAAACTCACGCATGCTTGAGTGGAGCTGTGCTACACCGTTTTGCATCCTCCTTTTTCTGGCTCGACAGTTTCTTGAGTGATAGTTCCTGTCCCCCCCCTCCCCCCCCCCCCTTTTTTTAATCCCTGAGAGTTTATTTCTCCTCATTTCCTGGAGGTCAAGTCTATAAACCGTTTTATTTCTCCCACTCCTCTCTAGCTGAGATGTCTTTTTCCAGACTGCCCTTGTCACCTGCTCTTGGAGAAACTGTTTTAAAAGCAGCCTGTGTTTCTTCCCACTGAATCATTAAAGCTGCGATTCTGAACTTGAGTTAAACTGCTGATGTTAGAACTGATTTGAAAGGGCTTTCCAAATTCACTGGGAACAACTCTCCAACTGCCCTCCCCACCAGAAAAAACGCATGCCCACCCGGGGCATTTGAGGGATGTGTCCAGAGTCGTTCCTTAGGAACTACAGAGCTGAAGTCACATCCCAGACCTCCCAGGTTACAGACCACACCCCTTCACCCTCTGGTCACCTACCTAAGCACATTATGCTGACTTTGGCCTGTCCCTTCTGGATAGAGACTGTAACACGTGGAACCACAAGGTTGGTTTTTTTGCTTGTTTGTTTTGGGTTTTTTTGTTTTTTGTTTTTGCTGTTTGCTTATTCGTTGGGCAGTTATGACAACCAGTCTTTAAATTTCACATCTGCGAATGGAGGAAATGTTGGAGGCAGAAGCTCTGGCCCCTAGATGGTGGAGGCCAATACGTTCCAAACAATAAAAAAGCAAGGCGGCTTTGGTGGTTCCAGCAGCGGTGCCAGCTATGGTGGTGGCAAGAGGCTCTAATTACCCAGAGAAGTGACAAGTGACGTAGATGTGTGAACTCATCCAATCACAGTGGTTTCACGGTCTAGCCTCCACAAAGAAGATGTGTTTAGACAACACTCATTTATATTTGGCAACCCCTTCCCCAGCTCCCCCAAGTTTAAGGACTGTATTTGTGACTGTAGTACTCTGACTATGGTGCTAAACTTCATATACCTCTACCTCTACCTATCTATCCAGTGGTACAAGGTGACAGACGGCAGAACGGTACCATGGGAACCCTTTTTCTCTGGGAAGAGCTCTATCTTCCAGTGCTTCAAGGATGCCTGTTGAAATATGAAATCAAATTACTTTTCAATAATAAAATGGCAATACTGCCCTATTTTATGCCCTGCAATTTTCTTTCTCTCTTTCTTTCTTTTTTAACAGCCATATTCATTAGAACAACTCATTTGAGGACAACCAGGTAGAATGAATTGTAATAGTTTCTATGATAATTTAATATGTGTGAAGAGGGAAAAGTAATCTAGCCTTGAAATATTTATAGGGAAATAGCACCTGATTGTATGGATGAAATGTGTTCTTGAGTGTGAGACTGTGTGGTGCCCCCGAGTTGTCACAAGTCCCCACAGTGATGTCCACAGTGTAAGTTGTTTCTGACTTACCTTCTTTAAACACCTAGGGTGTAAGAAGTTTGAAGTATTCCTATTTTGAGCCTCGATATATCTTGGTGGTGCCCATGGACAAGGAAAAATATGAAGGGTACTTGCGGAGAAAGGGGCTGTTCAGTCGTGCAGAAATCGAAATTGCTGTCTCCAGGGTGGACCTTTATGTTAAAGTTAATCGGAAATTTCCAGGATATTTTGATGCAGTAATCAATGCAGGTCAGTAATGCCCAGCAGAGTTTTATTTATTTATTTAATATGTTTTCATGTTTGAAATATACAATCACCGCTGTATTAGTCGGGGTTCTCTATAGTCATAGAACTCATGGAATGTCTCTGTATATTACGGGAATTTATTGTGATGACTTACAGTCTACAGTCCATCTAGCCCAACAATGGGCAGCTGTGGATGGGAAGTCCAAGGATCTAGTGGTCGCTCAGTTTCACGATGCTAGTTGTTTCACCTGGTCTTGTGTACACATACAGTGGAATCCTGAAGAGGTAGGTTCCCACAGATGTGCTGGAAAGTCAGTGCAATCAGCCAAAGAGTCTTCCTTCTTCCATCATCCTTGTGTAGGCCTCCCGCAGAAGGTGTGGCCTAGATTAAAGGTGTACCACCACGCCTGGATTTGGAACTCACTTTGTTCCAGGCCTTGAACTCTTACCTCAGTCTTACCTTGATATCAGTCTCCTGGGATTAAGGTGTGTACTACCTAGCCTGGGCTTTTCATGACCACTATGCCTCAAGATCTCCATGCCATGATCCAGGTCAGAAGCCTGAGTCTTCCAGCCTCAAGATCTGGATCACAGATGTGCCCTCCATTTCTAAATGTACTCAGGTTGACAACCAGGAATAGGCATCACAAATGCATTTCCAGTTTATGTCATGGAAAGACAATCTTTAGGAAACAGAGACACTTGTTGTAATTAGAAGCTGCAAAAAGCTGCAGAAGTGGGGAAGACCCTACGAGACCCAGGCTCCCTCCTGCTGTTCCCATCCGAGGTTAAGCTTTATTAGTCCATAAGGTTGTGACTAATACAGTTGGTATAAAACGGGGACATAGATTTCTTCCCCTGGGGAAACTGTGAGAACAAAGATATCTCATTTGAAATATATATTTAAGCTTTTAAAGGCACATGAAGCTCAGGTAATTTTATCATAATCTATCTCTACAAAGAATCATGACTCTGAAAATATTGAAAATTTAAGTGTCTGGGTAAAACACCTGAAAAATCTACCTTAGAATAAAGTGTTTTGGTTTTTTTGTTTTTTACCCAGATATTTTCAAATTTTACCACCACAAAGAAATAATGAATGTTTGAGGTGAAGGATGTGGTAGTTATCCAAATTTGATCATAAAGACATTGTTTTTGTGTGTTGAAACCATAATGTGTTCCATAAATATGAATAATTATGTCAATTAAAATTATATCAGATAAAAATTAAAGATAAAAAGTTACTTCTACTAATTTGAAGTAGAAGCCAGAGAGAAAGGTAGGGAATTGTTGACATATGGGACTTTCTGTGTGCTTCAGTCATGCTACTTCGTAAACCCAGGAAGGGACAGTGAGCACTCTGTCCAGATAAGGAGATGCCTTGGCGCGGCAAGATGGCTCAGCAGCTGAAGGTGCCTTTGCTGCCAAGCCTGATGACCTGGATTCAATCTGTTGGACTCAAGTTGCATGATGGAAGAAGAGAACTGACTGGTTTTTGTTTTGTTTTGTTTTGTTTTGTTTTTCTGAATTTTTTTTTTGAGACATGGCTTCTCTGGCTAGCCCTGACTATTCTGGAACCCACTCTGTAGACCAGGCTGGCCTCAAACTCAGAGATCCAGCTGCTTCTACCTGGAGGCGTCCACAGGCAGATCTCTGAGTATGGGGCCAATCTTGTTTACATAGAGTTCAAAGCTAGCCAGGGTTACACAGTGGCACTCTTTTTCAAAATAAATAAGTGAATTTTAAATGAATAAATTAAAGAAACTCTTAGTAGCCTTTTGTGGAGATGCTGGGTAGAAGAGGAGACAGACATTACATTGAGCCATGTGACATTGCTAGTATTCAACTATTATGCAAATGACAGTTTCATATGGTTCATTTAATCGTTTTCTCAAGCCTCTAAATCGTGTTAACATATTGCTTATCTATATTGATTTTATACTGCTTCATACAAATGGTCCCAGTTAATGCCTAACCCAGAGCCTGCTCGTCCTGTTAGGTCAGCATAACAGAGCTCGGTTATGTGCTAAGATTAAGGTGCTGGCTGAGCTGAGGTCTCATCTGAAGGCTCTGGGGACAAACTCACCTCCAATTACCTTCTCGTTGGCAGAATGCAGTTCCTTGAGGTGTGGGCCTGAGCTCCTGCTTGGCTGGCTGCCTCTAGAAGGCCGTGCAGAGCTCCTCGAGCTTATTCTTTAGTCTTATCTATACGGTGCTGGCCATCTTCTAGACAGCAAAGAGCACGTTGAGTGTTGGACTTGTATTCTGTCACAAAATGGAAAAATCTGTCCTTCCATGGCTATGATCTGAGTGGACCACCTGGGAAATCTCCCTGTACAAAATCACTTGCACCGCGACCTTAACTGTACCACGCATCCCTTTTGTGTATAATGTAAAATATTCACAGGCATGAGTTCTCTTCACCTCCATAGGTTCTGCCCACACTCGAGGCGGGGAGGTTATAGAAGAGGGAGATCATCTTAGAATTGTATCTAATGAAGCATAGGGACCAAGTCAGTTCCCTTGCCATTATTGAACACTGAGTGTTTTGGACATGATTGTAGCACATTAAAATGTTCTGTTGTTTGTTGTAGATGACCTGGACATTGCCTATCAAAAGCTCAGTGAGCTCATTAGAGAATACCTGGGGTTGACTGAAACAGCTGCTAAGGGCTTGGCTCCAACTGCAGGTACTAACCTATCGCTTTTGTACCAAGTTGATTTTCCATGGGAAATAAGGCAGCCTGTTCTTATTGGTTACCCATTAGGTGAGCTAATGCTGGCTCACAGTATTTTATTCCTGTGTGTGTGTGTGTGTGTGTGTGTGTGTGTGTGTTGGAATATACGAGTCAGCCCTTTGGGTCTGATTAGCGAAGCTTGTCTCCTTGTCTGTAGTGGGCCCCTCCCCAGCCCACCATAGACCCACTGGACAATGCCTTGAAAGTGGACATAGGTAAGAGCTGGTCTCAGGGTTCAGAGCTTAGCCTTCCAGAAGCCTCATCCCTATGGGACTGCAGTATTGAACCTCTCAAGTATATATTTAGTCCAAGAATGTTAGCATGGGAGTTTCCTTCCTCTTTTTCTTTCAACTGCCAGTCCTGAAAACATTGCCCTGCAGAGAATGGTGAGGAAATCACTGGCCAGAACACGTGATTGGGATGGGGCGGGGCGGGGGAGGGGCTAGCCCGGCTACTCACTTGGCCAAGCTGCTTAGCTGTCCTGGGCTTCCATTTCTTGTCCTGAAGAATAGATACCACACTTCCCTCCTGCCTCGTGGGTCCTGAGCAGCAAATGTCGAGGGATGTGCAAGGGCATTGACTTAAGTCTAGGAATTCTAAGCCTAGAAATTTCAGGACATGACTATTTTGAGATGCATTTGAGCTGCTTGTCCCTCAAGTTTGCCTCATACCCACTTGGATGGTAACTTACTAAAAAGTGTCTGGAGAAATTAGAACCTTGTGCTAAAAGGTATATAAAATGTTGTAGCTACTACAAAAACTTAATGGTATGTAAATTCCTCAAAAAAAAAAAAAAGACAACTTTTGTGTGATCCAGCTGTTTCACTTCTGGATAAATACTCTAAGCCACTGAAAGTGAGATCCTGAGGAAATAGACACCCTGTTCATAGCAGTTTCATTCACAATAGCCAAAAGTTAAAGCTACCATGGGGTCCAGTGGTGAATGGATGGATAAAGAAGGTGTCATGTACACTCTTACCTGTTAACTCATCTTAAGACGGAAGGAAATCTTGGCACACAGTGGGATATGAACCTTGAAGACAGTGTGGTGAGTAAAGGCAGCTGGTCAGAGCAGACTAGATCCTGTGCAATTGCATCTCTATGAGGTATTTAGAGCAGTCAAGTGAACAGACAGGAAACAGACGCCTGATGACGGGAGGCTGTGGGGAATGGAGCGTTACTGTTTAATGGGGAGAGTTTACGTTTTTCAGAATGGAATGAGTTCTGGAGTCAGGCAGCGATAATTACACAACCATGTCCGTGGACTTAATTAGTTAATAGCAGTACTCGGAATAGTGATGAACATGGTAGATTTTATGTTTCACTACTACGGTAAGAAACTTTTCCAAAGGACTCAGTGAACTGGACTCCAGTACAAAATTGACAGAGTTCAAGCACTAAAGCCCAGTGGGCCCTTTGCAGTTTTGTACACTCTTTTTAGGTCAAATACTCCTTGTATTTTGGACTGAGGTCCATGCAGGACCAGTAACTCACAGATAGGAGCTGCCATTCCTGCCACACATGCGTGTCTCATATGTTAAAGGAACTGAGGTATGACATGCCAATAGAAGTTACTAGATGAAAGCTTGGTCTCTCCAAATAGGATGCAGTGCAGGATACCTAGTGAGGTTGAACCTCCACGGGGCTCTCTCTTGAGGAAATAGGGCTCTACAGGCTTTATAGTTCTTTGCTATCCGAGCAACTTTATCCTCTTTAATTTGGTCCCCTGGGTGTACCTGGCCCCTGAGGGGGCTGTATCTTACGTGAGAACACACTGCTCTGCTCCCTGAACCTGCCCCATCTCCCATTGTAAATTAATAAATTGGTGTGCTGGCTTTTACATCAGCCTCTTGTGGATTTGGATATACAGTGATTAGTCCTCTGGGTAAGAGAGAGATGTGTGTTTCTGTGTGGTGTTTCTGAACAGAGGAGCAATGAGCAAGACTTGGCACAATGGCCTACAGGCTCCATCACTGTATTCTGTAGCTCTTCTTATTCCTACAGTGACCAAGCCCGCTCAGTCAGTCAACAGATTCTCCAGAGTGAGGATTAAAAAGAAAAAGGACAGTTAGACAACATTGTAGCGTGACCCCAGTCAATTCTGAGATTGAAGGCAAATTTAATTTTCCCAATCTGCTTTTATACCATTTTAATTACATGCAAGTATTAAGGGCAAGCAGTACAATAAGGAACTAGCAAGGCAGTAAGCAGAGTCCCATGATTACTCCTGTGACAGGTGTTTAAAAGGGCTTGTCAAAAAAATTAAATTAAAAAAAAAAGAGGACTTGTCATGATGACTGAAATACTTGAGCCCACTTCCTTGCCCAAGCCCAAAATCTTGCCTGAAGCCTACTTTTGTTCCATTCTAAAATCAGATTCTTACTTCCTTGTCCTTGGCCAATGTCAGGTCCCTGCCTGAACTCACTTCTTTGTCATGCCCTAATATCAGATCCCTGCTTGGACTTACTTCTTTGTCATGACCAATGTCAGCACCCCAAAGCCTCTCCACACGACAGTGATCAGGACCCTGACTGTAGTTGCAGTGACTACCTGGCAAATTAATCGGCAAGATAATGTGTGCACAGGAAAGTAGACTGCCACTTTAAAGTGTATAATAAAATTTTACTTATTTGGAATAATTAGGTTATACCTATCTGATTTAATGAAAGGTATAAATTATAGAATTTATAAAAAGTGCTATAACTTCTCAGAAACATTTACTAATCGAAACTGTGGCATTTTGTTATTGACTAATGAAATTCTAGCTTGAAAGTAGACAGGATGGATTACAGTCAATCATCAGATCTATATCATCAACAGAACCTGACTTTTCTAAAAGGTTTAATATTCTGAAAAAGACTGTGTTTTCTTAAGGCAAAACCTTATCTCATGTTTACAGTTAATTTGCAGAGGGAGCTATTTTTTCAGTTGATAATTAAAGATAAACTTCCACTTCAGTGGCATTGTAAAGATCAGACAACATTCAAGTGAGCATATTTGAAATTCTAATGAATATAGCCCTTATTAATAAGCTCTTAGGGCATCTCTGGTGGCCCCAGGAGTCAAGCCAGTGGCATCTGTTAATTCCAGGACTGTAAAATTCTTGCCAAGAGTGAGGATCACCTGGTTATAGGGTCAGTGCAGGTGAATAGGACCTGTTCTGTTTCATTTCTGCTTCTGTAGTAAAATTCCCTGACAAAAAGCAATTTAGAAAAAAGGGCTTTCAGGTGACAGTTCATCACATCACATCTGCAGTCAAGAGCAAAGAAAAATGAGTGCATGCTTGCTTGCTTGCTAGTGCTAAGTTTGATTTCTCTGTTGTGATGTAGCTCAGAACCCCCTGCCTACAGAATGGGGCCACCCTCAGTGGGCTGAGTTTTTTCACATAATTAACATACAGTCCCCCACAGACATACTTTCAGGTCAAGCCAATGTATACAATTTTTCACTGAGACCCTTGTCTTAGTTAGGGTTTTACTGCTGTGAACAGACACTGTGACCAAGGCAAGTCTTATAAAGGACAACATTTAATTGGGGCTGGCTTACAGGCTCAGAGATTCAGTCCATTATCATCAAGGCTGGAGCATGGCAACATCTAGGCAGGCATGATGCAGGAGGAGCTGAGAGTTCTACATCTTCATCTGAAGGCTGCTAGCAGAATACTGGCTCCCAGGCAGCTAGGATGAGGGTCTTAAAGCCCACACCCACAGTGCCACACCTACTCCAACAAGGCCACATCTACTCCAACAGGGCCACACCCTCTAATAGTGCCACTCCCTGGGCCCAGCATGTACAAACCATCACAACTGTCATCCCAGAAAAGTCTAGGCTTTGTGTCCAGTTGACAAAAATAAACATCATCGGGCACAGACATAATTGCCTTCCCTGTGGAACTGTAGATTCCCTGAGAAGGAGCCAGCCCCAAGCAGGTGTACCATCCTGGGCCTAACTGGGGTCTTGCCTGTTCCCCTCTGCTCAGGACTGAGCTATTCTGTTCTTAATTTCTGTGATATGTACCATAACCTATTATATATAATATGTGTGTATATATATATATATATATATATATATATATATGATACATATAGATATCTGATATACCATAGAATATGATATATATCATAATGTTCATATATTATATGTATATATACAATATTTCTAGAATATTAGAAATTAAAACAAACATCTTAGTATAGGGTATTTTCAAAAATAATTAAGATTTTTAAGGGAAAGAAGGTAGGAAAAAGAAAACCATATGTGACATTGTGGCACATTATTGAAGTCTGGCTTGGAGGGCTGAGGCTTTTCACAGCTAGATTAAGAATATCTGTGTGTGTGCTGAGCCTCAGAACAAACAGAAATCTTACAATTGGTAACATCATCTTTCCAAAAGAGATAATCCTGTGTCAGTGCAGGCCAAAGACAGTTCTCAAATATTTGAAGTAATGATATTCAGCTTCATCCCTCATAATCATAAGTTGCCTGTTTGTCGCTGGGAGCACAATGGTAACGTCCACATAACAGTGAGGTTGAAACAGAATGAGAAAAGGAAGGCTATAAGAGCTGCATGTCCTGAGGTCAGCATCCACCCCAGCCCTGGAAACCTGAACCCTCGCCAAGATGGGCTAGGTGAATTATCACCAAATGCCTGCATACAGAGCTGTAGCTATACCATAATGATAAGCTCTTATGACCTTAGATGTACCGTTAATTTTAAGTGCATACCTTTTTAAGTATGACATGGTCCTATTTTCCCATAGCAATGTAGGAAATATTTGTTTCTAAAGCATACGGTTAACAATATAGTTTCTATGAAACAAGAAGAAACTCACTTCACTAGCAACTTAGTGTAAGGGTATGTTCACCCTCAGTCTCTGCAGACCAGTGCTGGGACCCTTTAATATAGATCCTCATGTTGTAGTGACCCCCAGCCATAAAATTATTTCTGTCCCTTCTCCATAACTGTAATTTTGCTACTGTTATGATTCATAAATATCTGTGCTTTCTGATGGTCTTAGGTGTCCCCTGCAAAAGGGTCATTTGACGTGGGGGTCACGACCCACAGCTTAAGAACCACTGGCATAGCTCCTATGTCTTGGTTTGTCACTGCTTCTGGGGAGGCTTTAAGGAAATGGAACTAACGAGACACCTGAGTTCTTGTCATAAAGGTTATGGAATGAAATTATAGTTTTTATAATTCTGATTAATGATAAAGAGAAAATGGACCAATTTGCCAGCCCATAAAGTGGTGCTTTCATCTTCTAGTAAAGGGCATGGTATCATTTAGCCAAATTTCATGAATTGTTAAATCATCAAAGTAGATAAAGGAGCCCCTATATGCCCAACTATAAGATTAAAAGGAGAGAGATCCTTCAGCACTGAATTTCATTGTTCTTATTCTTTTCTTTTAAAATTGTATACATGTATTGCATGCATCATGTAAGCATATATAACTTGCCATTTTTTATTTTTTAGAAAATTTTACATTTATTTATACATGTGCACATGTGAAGATCAGTCGACAACATATGGGAACTGATTGTCCCATCCCCCATGTGGGTTCCAGAAATCTGTGGGTTCCGGTCATCAATCTTGGCAGCAAGAGCTTTATCCACTGAGCAATCTTGCCAGCTCTTGTTTTCCATTTAATCACATTAGGTGTGAAATTCAGTGCCAGCGACTGCATTCCCAGTGTCGTGTAACCATTACTACCACCTGTTTTCAAAGTTTTTCATTATCTGAAACATAGTCTCTATATTCGTTAAGCAGTAATTCCCCTGCCTCTGGTCACCTCTGATCCACTTCCTGTTCTCTGCCAGTTTGCCTATTGTAGCTAGCCTCATCTTTTAACTTAACCTTCTTTCTTGTCTAACGTTGTGTTTTAGTTTATATGTGATAAATTTGGTGATGAAAATGATGAGCCAAGGGAATCCTACCGAGAAGGAGGCTCTTCAGTTTGCCCACTGTCCCTTCCATTCTCAGGAGGCTTCTAGCTTGACTGGGTACAAAAGAGGACCAGCTTGGAAGGCTCATTGTGAACGCAAAGTGGCACAAACCCATCCTTCCTCAATGGAGGAGAGACAGTGGTCAGGGATACATTTGCTGCTGGAGATAGACCACTCTGGGGTCACCAGGGACTCTCCCAAATTGAGCTCAGGCGATTCTTCAAGGTTATCCCAGGATGATGTGTTAGCTCTGACCAATGCATACTTCAGAGCCATGCCATCTGGGCTGGGTTAAGATGGTATTTGGGTCACCAGAAATACGTCATTTATAAGCCAGTGCATGATGAGGTGACTGTATCCAGGAGACCAGAGCCACTTTGAGAAGGTGGGATTGGAGGAAGCAGTTCCTCACTGCAGCAGCAGCATTGCCAGGGCTTCTGGGAGCTGTTTCTATAGCCAAAGAAATCTGGGGTTGGGGGTGAGGTTGAGGATAGCGGCTTGGAGTCTTCATCTTCAGGAGCAGACCCTGGTGTCTTAGGATGTCCTCGAACCCATGTCTTCCTTCTTCCTTTCCTTACTCACTGAGTTCCTGCTGAACTCTGAGCCTCAAGGGCATTAGCAAACAGGCAAGGCTCCTGGCAGCACTCAGATTAAGTCTGAGCCATTAAACAGCAAAACCAATCTCATTTGTTTGGAAACTCTTTATCATCCACGGATCCAAGTGGTTTTGAGCAAATATCTGGATGTTTATTCATTTAAATTTCTTTTTCAGTTCACTAAATTTGTCCTAATTTCTATCGATCTAGAAAGTTGTAGCTTCTTAGTCTCTCCAAGGAGAAGGGGAAGGTCTACATGTGGATTTCTTGTTTTAAGGGTCCGTGTGCATCCCCACAGGAAAACAGGGTTTTTGTTGTTAGTTTCTAGCAGGAAAGAGCCTTTGTAGCTAACTTCTCTTTATATTAAAGCAGGAGCCTCCTCTAGCAAGAAGACTGCCTCTGGGGTCCCCGCACACCTGGTCCCCTCCCCCAGGCGCTTGGCAAGACTACAAGCGGATGGCCAGAACCCAGAGGCGTTCCTGGAAGTGCAGACTCATGCAGTGGTCCCTGAAGATCAGAACCCCACTCTCCCAGAGAGCCAGGAGTTAACTGAGGAGGGGGAAGCCCCTAAGAAGGAGACGAGTCCCAGCAGCCACCTGGATCTACCTCAGCAGGTCAGTTCTTCAACGCTTGGCATTCCTCAGCAGGCCCAAGACATATCACCAAAGGTGAAGGAAGAGGAAGGTCAGCCAGCCAACCTTCCTCCAAAAATAACCACTGAGATGGATGGTCCTGAAGATGAGCCTGGGCCACCCGTGCTAAAAGCAGAACACTCTTCTGTGATTGCATCCCAAGAGCCACCTCAGCAGCCTGCTCCTGCTCCCACACTCAGCTCTCAGCCAGAGCAGGATAAGGAATCCGGAGAGACCAAAGTGCCCCCTAGCAACCCAGCCCTTTCTGAACCTGCACGGGGACCTGACCCAGCTTCCCTCAGTCCTCAGAGAGTCCAGGATGAAGGTACAGAGTCAGCCAATCCTGCATCCAGTAGTTCCACGCACACTCTTCCAGAAGATCCTTCCCACACTGAGGTAGAGAAGCCTGCTGGGGGCTCTCAACCACCTCTGAAGGAGGGAACGCCCAAAGCAGAAGTTATGCGGGCCAGTACTCCTTACCCAGAAGTTATACCTCCCCAAGACTCATCCACGAAGGTCAGGGAGCAGCCAGTAGCCTTGCTTCCTAAAAGCCGGCTGGCTCCTACCAGATTGCCACAGCCCCAGACCCTGGCTCCTCTCCAGAGCAGGAGACCCACACCCAAGCTTCTCTCTCCCAGCAGGGAAGAGGCTTTGGGGACAAGCTCAGATCAGACCCCGAATCCCTCTCCCAGGTCTCTTCCAACTCAGGATGGAGACCCCAGTAAGCTTCCTCCCATCAGCCCTCCCCAATCCAAACCACCCGGAAACCCGAGCCCCCACGCAGTCCACAGCCCACAGCAAGCCCAGGTTGGAAAAGCCAGTGAGGTGAAGCTCCCACTTATTAGCCCCCCAGTCCAGGAACAAGCCCTGCAGCACACCCCCAACCCACCCCAGGAAGAGGAGGCACCCACAGTCCGGCTCCCAAATATTCCTGCTCCCTCCACGGAACCCCAGCCTCCTCAGAACACCGGGCCAAGGCCTGCCTCGAAGCCTACAAGGGAAAGGAAAACCTCGAAAGTAGGCCAAGCCTCCAGTAAGAAGGTTCTGGATCCGCAGGCCGCATCTCACAGCCAGGAGCTCACTAAGCAGAAGGGAGCTAGGAAAAAAGCCCTCATACAAAGAGAGATAGCTAAAGAGTTGCCACACCCGAGAAAGATGCCAACTGGGAACTCTCCGACAGTCCAGCAGCCAGAATCCCACAGCAAGCCAACTCCCAGGAATGAGTCCGACCCACTTGACTTCAGGTCTTCTCCGAGCCACACTGAACCAGTGCCAGCAGAGCCCCAGAACCAGGAGAAAAACCGCAAAGCACACAAGCCCAGAAAGAAGGCACAGACCAATCCCACCCCGAAGGATGTGGCTCAGTCCATACGTACCTCCCCAAACGGAGAAATGTCTGAAGGGTTAGCTCAAGAAAATGAAACTACCCTCAGTGAGGATCAGCCAACCAGAGAGGGGCAGCCCCTGCAGGCCCCTGCCAAGTCAGCACAGGAGGGTTCTGCTCCGGTGGTGCATCCTGGGGGAAGGGAACAGGCTCAAAAAAGGGAAAAGTCTCAGAAGAGAGAGGTTATGGGGAAGCCCCTAGACGGGGAGAATGCAGCCCCTAGCCAGCTACGGGCCAAGGAGACACAACAAGCCCATAAGGACTCCAGGGAGTGGAAACAGAGCTATGCCCAGAGGCACAACATACTTGTAGCTAAGCAGCAATCCAAAGAAAACCGAACCCGAAAAAATGGAGGTGTACCACAGGACAGAAGTCCTGCTGCTCCCCAGAATCAGGTGTCAGAGGGGGATCAGGGTAGCCGGACAGGAAGACTGCGAGCCAGGGGCAGCCAGAGTATCAAAGTGTAGGCTGTGCTCCTCAGAAGCTGTGCTGTCATTGGATGGAAAAGCAGTGGCTTCCTTCAGCAACCACTGGTCAGCACCTTGCTTTGGGGGTCCCAGAAGTCGTCGTAACTCCGCTTCCCACGTGACAGCATTGGGGGAAGACAGCTGGCTGGTTGCTGCCAACAGCTCATTCAGTCTAGAACACTTGATGCCTGGTGTCATCCAGAGGTCCTCGTGTTCAACTACAAATTTCAATGGGATTTCATGGCTGAACTCGGGCAGATTGCCCATCTTCCTTAGGAAAATTCGCTTCAAGATTAGAAGATTTCCTCATGCTTTTTGCATTATCGGAGGGGGCTGCAGCAAAAGGAACTCTGCAAAAAGAAACCTTGCAGTTTTTAAGGATTCCAGCCTGCAGCCAGCCTGCAGTTTGCTTGTGAGGGTGCATCTCTATACAAGCCAGACACTGACTGAGCCGAGCACTTGAGGTCTGCATTGGTCTATGTTATGAAACTTCCTTTTGTTTCTACATGTGCAAATGAATACCTTCCTTCTGTCTTTGAATAAGAATCTCATGATCCATGTCTTCATCATGCCAAAGCATCAGGTTGAATCGCTTAAAAGAAATTTGTGGGGAGAAAATTCAGGGGAATCAGTTTTCAGTTATCTCTCCATATTATTCCTGTCAATGACTAAAGTACATTCAGGGCCAGCCTGTGGAAAGCTATTAGCAGGAAGTATGTGTACATCTCCTATAACCAACTACAGGAAGGGCACAGGTGGGGCAGGCTCTCACAGAGACAAAGGGCCAGCTGCTGAACATCGCCAGGGATCTCTTTATCTTCTGGACTAAGCAAGAGCCTAGGACCCCCATCCATTCTCACTTCTCATGTTCTCCATGTTGACTCTATTCTTTGAACTACAATGGTACATAGCAGGGACACGAACATGAACAACTCTCAAGTTACATTCCATGGCATCTCTCACCTCTGTTATAAAAATCATCCTTATCCTAATATTTAAAAGAAAAACCAAGGAAAGATTGATTGCCCCTTTGATCAAACATTCCTTTGGAACCAACAACTCTGGCCTGGGCATGGCTACCACCACCCATAGCCCATGGGCTCCATTGCTCTAGATGGAGACTACATTTCCAGAAGGAAGGAGAACTGCAGTCAAGACATCAGCCCACAATTCCACTCTTTAAGACAATCACTGAGTGACAACTGTGGATGCAGGAATGTACTGAAGCTATGTTTGCTATCCCGTATCTCATCATGTAACGAATGACTAGAGCCTGTGTCTTGTCTCATACAAAAGCTGTGTGCCCACACACCTGTATGACTAGCAAATGTTCTATCAAGTGCAATAGAGGACATCGATATTTTTAAAATCTGGGATGTAACAGAGCCTCTCAGCACACAAGACTGTTGTCATAACTAGTATTAGGAGTTATCTTCTGATTTATCTACCTTCTCCAAGACAAAAAGCTACAGGGTGATGATTTTTTAAAAGTAATCTATGTTTATTAAGTGAAGTCATTATCTAAGGAAGCCTTTGTTGAGCATTTTCTCAGAGCCAGACATAGTAATGATGGCTAAGTATGTAGTAAGATGCTGCTGCCATGTCTGACAGAGGTCCATTCCGACACCATGTAATTAGAGTACCTGGAGGTCCCAAAGCATGCTCAGATGTGTGTGGCACCCACAGATAAGAAAGCCTGTTGGTTTACTTTTCTAGACTGTAGTAAGGGTACTCTCTGAGAAGGCCACTGAGTTCAGCCTGCTAGAGCTGTCCCAGGAAACACCAATGAAAAGTTCATCCTCCAGCTGAGCTTCAGGGCTGTAGAATTGGTCGTGGGTGGAGGGGGGTAGGATGCTTCCTGTTGCCTAAACACACATGCAGGAGCAGCTAGTGTCTCCTGGGAGGTGGGGGCAGGTGGCCTATAGGCCTAGCTAACCTGTGCCATGAGAAGGAGTTTGGAGAAGATGTATTTTGTAGCAGCAAAGGAAGGACTGAGTACTTAAGTGTGTACTTCCGAGATAAAGTTAGCAAAGACAATACTAGAGGAAGAATGACTGGCACATCGTGGTGGGAGTCAGGATGGGGAGAGGGAAGGGCCTGAAAGAGGGCACTAGTGTCTGGGGAGGTCAAATCCTTATTTGGCTTAGCTGAGGAGAGGGTGGATTATAAAAGACAGCAAACAACAAATTCAGATAAATTGAAATCATGTAACCTTTCTCATCACAATGCAATAAAACTTTTAAAAAAAGACAACAAAGGATTACCTCCATTTCTGTTCTCTCTCTCTCTCTCTCTCTCTCTCTCTCTCTCTCTCTCTCTCTTTCTCCCTCTCTCCCTCCCTCCCTCCCTCTCTTTCTTTCTCTCTCCCTCCTTCCCTGTCTTCCTTCCTTCCTTCCTTTTTTTTTTTAAGAGGGTGTCACTGTGTAGCCCTTGCTGGACTGGAGCTTGCTCTATAGACCAGGTTGACTTTGAACTCAGAGAGATCCACCTGTGTCTGCCTCCAGAGTGTTGGGATTATAGGCATGCACCCCGATGCCCAGCTCACCACTCATCTTCTGGATATGGCATTTGGGGTGCTGTAGGGAACCAGAGCCTCACCTGGTTAACAGGCTTCGAAATCACGTTGGGTGTCCTCTTTGGCTGCTGTTTGGAGGCCCTTGGAGCTGCCTTTTTCCATTCGTGCATGAGTGGGACACACTAAGCAAGTGTCTCTCTGCTGCGAGGAGGTCCTAGGCCCTGGGCTTCGTAATAATAAGAGAGTTTTTTTTTTCCCTTTGTGCTTCCTTTATTTCTGTGGTTTGGAGGTGTATGCCTCAGACTCAGTGCTGTTGGACATTTTGAAAGGAGTGGGAAAGGCTGAGAGGATTTTGCTGCTAGTATTGATTACCTTGCTACAAGGAAAAAATTTAATTTTCAATGCAGAGTATAAGTATTTAAAATGATCAGTTTTCTGTCTACACCAACAGGCGAAGTTCACATCGCCTCCACCTGGGTTTGTCACAAAGCGATCGTTAGAGAGAAAAAGAAAAGCCAGAGTTGGCTTTAAAAGTCACTGCGCTCATAATGCCAGCTTCTTAGGGAAGTCTGGCATTTTGTGTTCAGATGGCGAGGGCATCCCCACCATGCATAAGAGCCTCCTTCACACATGGAAAGAGCTGAGCTCCCAGCAGACACAATCTCAGCTCACAAAAGAGGAAGTAAAACAATGTCCAATAATATGTCGAAACAATTTAACCTCATCATAAGTTAAAACAGAACAGACTCTTTTGATAGCAGGTGAGGAAGGTAATGAGCATACTTTTCTGAAGAACAATTTCCCACCCTCTGTCCAAGAGTGAACAGTTTACACACCTTTAGACTCATCATTTAGATCCAAGAGTCACCATGAAGTAATGTACATGAGAATGTTCATATCAAACTTTATAATGAAGGTTAGAAATACTCTGTGTAATGCAATTTTTGAAATACATTTACAACATAGACATCTGCCTTATGCTGCCTCTATAATCATGCAGAATATTTATTTGAAAGATGGGGCTCATTACATATGAGGGAGAAAGGGGGTTAAGAAGGTACAGTCAACTTGGCTCTTGTGTTAGCTCCAGGATACTAAGTTGTGACAATTTTTCTCTCTGTGTTTTTGGTACTTTCTAATCTGCTGCCATGCCTATTTAGTCTATTTCAATTTGACATAATAAGGGACTTTCTAAGAGTCCAATGTGGCCTGCAGAAAAACAGAATGGCCTCCTCCCGGCATCAGATGTATCACCTTACAAAAAAAGCTTCTATGCAGGGTGACTTTATAGAATGGATGGAACCTAAGTTCTTCTTTTTGATCTATGATCCACTTACAGCTGCTCTACTCATTGGTAATGAAGAATCCACATGCCTTTTCATTAGGTAGCATGCTTTTGTACTAGAAAATGGAATGTTCTTAGTATCCATTAGCTCCCTGGTCTACAAAAATATTTTTAAGCGAGTTCCATAGATAGAAGTATATTTCACAGTACCACAGCCCAGTAAATACAACTACATAAAGGAAATAAAGGATTCTAAGATTTATAATACATCAATTTCACATTGTAGTCTGCACCCCACAGTTTGAAAAGCTGTGCACTGAAACTTCTGAACCTTAGCTTGGTCCAGTACCTTGGCCTGCTTACCAGGTCTCCTGCTTTCTCTGTCTGCCTTCAGGTTGGCTGTATAGTCTGTCCTCACCTCATACTGAGCTCTTCCCTGGGAGCAGGAGCTGGCAGGCTGACACTACACTGTGATACCAGTCATGAGCATCAAAATGATGTTAACGACTGCAACCTTAGAAACTCTCAATTACAAACAACACTGAATGTCAAAACGCTCCCTGGAAACTTGAGGCACACTGCAATATAGTCAGAAGTGAGTGAGTGAGTGGACTGAAAGCACCCAGAACAACGTGTGGAGCATGAGTTAGCACTAACACACAAACAGCGAAAGGATATTACATTTGATCATGAATTAGAACAGGACAGTGTATCCTATTTAATTTAAGTGGAGGTGTTTGTTAAGTGAAACTATCTTTTCTGAAAATCCCTTTATGACTTCAACCTTGTCTAAATTAAGGAGCTTAGACAAAAATAGAATGATATTAGAAAGAAATGATACTTCAGTGTAATATTCCTAAGATAGGGGTTTCTTCAGTAGGCATTCACAGGCAGCCTGCCACTGCAGAAAACATGAGGGGCATCAAATTGGAACCCGTGGTGAATCTTCTTGTGACATACACATCAAACACTTAGGATAACAGCTGGCCTATAGTATACGCTCAATAAATGCTATCTGTTCTTTTTACTGTTATCTTGATGATATCAAATATATTTTACTGAGTAGAGAACAAATGCTGTCGCATCACCATTATGTGTCTGGATAGTAGCTGTTTTGTTTTCTCTTTGTGACGGCTTTTCTTCCTGGATCTAATAACCCTTAGTTTCCAAGAACCAAGCTAAACATCCAAGTGGGGAAAGTGACCAATAGAATAGTGCCTAAGAGAACATTGTTCCTAAGGCTGAGTTGGGCCAGGTGTAACAGTATGAACTTGGGTCCCAACTACTCAAGAGGCTGAGGAAAGAGGGTCCCTTAAGTCAAGGGAGGTTACCAGCAAGGGACTCCCTTTCAGATGAGGCAGTGTGGGACATCGGAAATATTTATTCAGATGTATTGGTCAAAGGAAAGGAAACTTTGGGCCTGTACTAAAGCTTCCTGTAGGTGCCTGTCCCCTCCTGCCTGTCACTGCTAACCCCTTGACTCCAGTTTCCTATATACTGCAGATCGTATAAACCAAGCTTCCCCTCTTGACATTTGCCACCACCACCCCATATTTTATTTCCCTCAAAGAATCAACTAACAACTTTGTGATAAACTTACTCATTTTGTAAAATGTTCTGTCATTATCGTACATTTTAATTGGAACATTCTGGATTCGGTGTCTGAATGCTGGCATGTTGGTTGAGCTCCACTGAAGACATTACAAAATACGAAGTCTGGAAGAAAGAAAAGGTTTTGAACTTCATTTTCTCTGTATATGAATATAGTTTCGCACCCGTCTTTTTTCCTGGTGTGGAATCTGTTTCTGTTTAAGTAGCTAGCTGTCCCTTTCATTGGACACCAAAGAATAGAGCACCTCACTGTTCAAATAGTTTAGCAAATGTATTCATTTTGCCATTGAAACATAAACATTATTACTCTATTTCCTTGGATTTATAAGATTGCTTTCTTTCTACATAGAATCGTATTTTGCTATGGAAAATTATCATGGGTATTATATGAAATGATTTTTCTACTTCCTATTATTCCTTTCTTAGTACACAAACAGACACGATGTTTTTGAGATGCAATTCTGCCTTGGAAAAATAGCTTCTTTTGGTACCTTCAGTTTTGTGGAACTACTCCCTAATGAACTCAATGTTTTTCATTTCCCACCACAAATTGTGTAACTGTTCTATTAGAAATAAATATTTTACATTCTATAGCACATTATTATGTTTTAATTTGTCTTGGGTCATTTTCACGGTTGTACATCTCATGGTGTATATTTATATGCATATTTCTTGTAAAGGGTTGTGGGAATTTACTTGTGTATATGTATTAATCATGGCAGGGGTAAATTACTCTTAGTTAAAATAAAACTTCATGTTTTTAGAGCCTTCTTTGCGTGAGAGGAAAAAATGAATACTTTTGAAGTTGTTGGGTCTGAGAATTGGTTTGTTTTTTTTTTTCTGAAAACTGGAGCCTATTTCCCAAGTCATCCCATTTCCAGAGACTGTTTCTTTCAAAGAGAGAACTAGTTGAAATACAATTCCTTTTCAAACTTTTATTTAGACATTCACAGAGTTTCCTTTTGAAAAATGATGAGCCTCGTATGTTTGGAGAGTGGCCACATGGCTCGTCTGACTACCAGAGAAACACTGGTTAATAAGATGAAGCTTTCACTGTTCATATTATTCACAACCTGGCTGCCACGTGGCAATTTCATTAGTCCTTACTGACCTGGATGTTGTCTGTACTACCCCATCCTTAGACTAGTTTCTCCTTCCCTGTGTGGAACTATCCTGTGTTGCCTGTATTAAGCATGCATGTACACGATTTTTTCCTAGGTATTTTTTTCTCTACCGTATGTGATGATTAGATTGGATTCTGTGCTTACTCCTTTAAGATGCATTGTGGAAATAGTATATAAGTCATTTGACTTCAAAGGAATGTATCTAAATACAAGATGTAAGTCATTTAAGATAATGTGGAACTACATTCCGGTTATTTTCAAATCCTTCTGCATTCCCCTGCATCTGGTGATGATACTATCCGTAAAGCAACTTTAAAATCCACCACGCCTCATTAAACTCATTTATGCGTCACTGTAGGCATCTAAATACATTTAACTGGCCTATATAAATGAAGGGCTTGTGTCTTTTGTGGACTATAAAGTAGTTTACATGCTTTTTAAGCGTTGCCTCAGAGTACACCTAAATTTAGATACTTTGACTTAAGATGACACTCAGGAAGTTTGAGGCAGTGCATTGTAACATGGGTAATTCTCTAATTTTTTTTAACTGAGAAGGGAGATCTTTTGTCTTCTGATGTATTGAGAGAATATATTTTAAATTATATAAAACTGTTATTTTACAGGAGTTCAAGTCAATAAAATTGTGGCATTATAATATAGTTTAAGTAATATAAACACATTATCTGTGCCTCAAATGTTGTGTTGCTAGCTAGTAAGTCATTAAATGACATGGAATGACAGCCACACTGCAGTGTCAGATTGAGTGGGGCTGTGTCATACAACAGTACAGATGGCTCGTGTCTTAGAAAGCAAGGAAAAGGAGCCCACATGAAAACAAGATTTTGAATTAGCTTATATATAATACGTTTCCATAAGAAAGATCCAGTAGATAGGAAATTATGAGTGTACACATATACGTGCTATATAATCTTGTCTATGGCAGTTGTTTCAGTGAAATTGGTCTTCAGTTTTCATCTTTTAAAAGTATTTTTATTAATTCTTTGAAAATCTCATACACTGTACTTTGATCATGTTCACCCTCCTCCCCCAACTCCTCCCAAAGCCACACCCTCTTCCATACCCATCCCAACTCTTGTCAGTTTTTAAACACACAGAATCCTATTTGTTCTGCCTGTATACTCTTGGGGTCCACACCCTAGGAGAAAACAAATGTTCCCACCCCCAGCATCTTCCCACTACAATAGCTCCTCAACCTCGGGGTGGGACTTCATGGCCATCACCATTCCTTCCTGGATTTCTTGAGCTCATATGTGCTGCTGCCTCGTGTGTCTGGAAAACATTGCTTTGTTTTAGGCATCCGCTGCCCCTGGCTCTTACGATCTTTCCACTTCCCTCTTCCACAATGATCCCTCAGCCTTGGGGAGAGTGAGTTTAACATAGATTTACTCAATAGCTATCCTATTGAGGGCAAAGGATTCCACATCCTCTTATTCTCTTCATCTTGACTGTTGATGGGTCTCTATTAATCACCTTCTATGACAAAAAGCAGCTTCTCTGCTGAGATTCGAGGGATGTACTGATCTATGATACATCACCTGGATACAGCTTACTGCTGTGTCTACTAGTGAAGTAGTAGGTGCTGCCCTGACTTGAGATCTGTCCAACCACAGATCCTAAGAGGCCAGGAATGGGTTCCATCTTAAGGCCTTAAATCCAACCAGAAAGTGGTTGGTTATTCCCACGGTACTTGTGCCACTATTGCGTCATGGGCATCTCTTGCCAAACCATTCATTATCGTAACTCTCAGGGTCCACAGCTGGATAGGAACAGTGATTATGTTTTTCCTTTGGTAGTATGCATAGTATGTTCTACCACTGTGAAGACTGGCCAGTAACAATAAAGCTTCTAGGTTAGCAGCAGCTCAGTCTCTTCATGGTCTATGACGTAGGTGGTGGTGGTCAGCAATAGATCTTACTACTAAGTTGTAGGGGCAACCAAGAAAAAGAGCAGCCTGTAAGGTTTGGTAGTCTAGGTGACCCTACTGCTAGCAGCTCCAGAAGAGATAGCCCGTTCCTGACACTGAGCTTTTCATTAGTCAGTAAAATGAAAAGATAATGAAAATGTGGAGTAGCTACACACATTTTATTCAATTTGGCTAGAATCATCTGGCCTTTTCCATAAAGTTCCAATCAAGAGGACACGTGTTT
>JADRCD010212392.1:6166-16824 GCA_019843815.1 Montemys delectorum | reverse complement strand
CTCTCTCTCTCTCTCTCTCTCTCTCTCTCTCTCTCTCTCTCTCTCTCTCTCTCACACACACACACACACACACACACACACACAAATAAAAATTTTAAATGAGACTAGAAGTACAACCCAATTACACTACAAGGCACACAACAAACTCTCAAGGACCTGATCCTTTGTGACCTAGGCTCTTCTGGTCACCAAGATTCATGCCATGCCAGTTCAGAGATAGAGACCTCAGTGCGTACAGCCCAGCCTCCTCTAGGGCGGCTCGGGAAGGACTGAACCTGTGAGATGATCTGCAGTAGATTTATATGTATGGGCGAGTGCTGATTTCCATAACAAACGTCATTCTTCCAGACTCAGGAGCCTGGGTCTGGCAGAGAACACATTCTGAATGAGTACTCTCAAGAAAAGCCCACAGTGTCCTCCTCCTCTTCCCCACGCTAATGAGTCAAGACAACAATTACGGAGGAGGGGCCTGTGTGAGGAGCTGTGACAATGGCCTTGAAGGAACGGTCACTATGCCTGGGGCAGGGACAGCTTCCCATCTCTGTCACGCCTGCTGGTAATGGCCAGGACTTTGCAAGCCATCCAGGACCTGAGAAGGATTGGGAGGGTCTGGTAGGAGAAGAAGAGGACATCTGGAGAGTGATCCAGGGACTGTCAGTGCCCTCCACTTCGGTGTTTCTGGGCAAGCTATAATGGATGCTCATTCAGCACCTTGTAGCTGAAGCAGCAGAAATCTTATGAACATTTGCATGTGGCCTCCAGGACTCATTGTCCCTGCCTGTAAAGCAGTGTTCTTGAAAACTGTGTTAGTTAGTTTTCTTGGCTCTGCAGTCTTGCCTCTGACAAGGATGGAGGTATTATTTTGGTCTCAGTTAAAGGTATAGTCCATTCCGATGGGGAGGGAGGGCGGGAATGTAGCCATGGGAGTGACTGGCTGTCATGGCAGCTAGAGAGTGAGATAGTTTGCTCATATCTTTGTGGATCAGGGAGCAAAGACAGGACACAAAGTGGGACCTGGTTGTCAACCTCAAGGCCCAGCCCAGAGATACACTTCCTAAAAACAAGGCCCACATCCCAGGGTTCCATGACCTCCTAAACTGGCTGAGGACTATGTGTTTAAACATGGACAGTTTACATCCAATCTGCGACAGTGAGTGAACACAAAACATACACCCTATACTTGAGAGTTTTAGGACCCCAAGAGATACATGGGTGTGAAAGCCAGCTATAGGCAGAACGTAGGGTCAGGAGCCATTTATGGACTTACAGATGCTGCAGTTGTAGGGTCACAAGGTTCAAACAAGTCCCTTGTTTTATAGTTGGCATGGGCTTGCCAACTGTGGTTTTCCCAATCCTGTGGGTGCAAAGTGTACCCATGGTTTATTTTGTATGTGCTTATGTGTGTGTAGACACATGTGGCTGTATGTGCATGTAGAGGCTAGTGTTTCTTACATTTAAAGAAAGATTTACATTTTCTTTACTTGTGCCTTGTCTGTATGTGTGTGTGTGTATGTGTATGTGATTGATGTGACTGGATGCCACATGTGTGGGGCATCTACAAAGGCCAAAAGAGGGAATCAGATTCTCTATAGCTGGAGTTACAGATGGTTGCAAGCCACCTGATTGAATGTTGGGGACTGAACTCTGGTCCTTTGCAAGTGCTCAAACCCTGAGCCATCTCCCCAGCCTCTTCACCTTGTTTTGTGAGGCAGGGTTTCTCACTGGCCTGTAGGCTAGATTGGCCAACCAGCAGGTCGCAGGGGTCTACCTGCCTTTGCTTCTCCAGTGCTGGGATTGCACGCACATGTTGAGCTTTTCCACGTGGGCCTAGGGTTTGAACTCGCGACCTTGTGCTGGCACAGCACACAGTTCACATGCTGTCTCCCACTTGCCCATGTTGTAAATACAGGCCTACACTTTTGTTTTTTTAAAGATTTATTTATTTTTATATGTAAGTACACTGTAGCTGTCTTCAACACACCAGAAGAGGGTGTCAGATCTCATTATGGATGGTTGTGAGCCACCATGTGGTTGCTGGGATTTGAACTCAGGGCCTTTAGAAGAATAGTCAGTGCTCTTACCCGCTAAGCCATCTCTCCAGCCCCACAGGCCGACACTTTTGTTCACTCATAACTGATAGCGTGTGGTCTCCAAATTGTGGCCCCAAGCCCACCCTTCCTACTGGCTTTGGTGAGACACTCTCCTCTGAGAAAGAACCCAAGGAGAGATGTAAAAGCTCTACCTGGCCTTCCTTTCCATCTGGCCTGCGAGCCTGCCACACGCCAGCTCATGTTCCCAGCCTTACTTCTTCCATGCCTTCTCTTCACCCTGCCCACTCCCAATGACCACCTTCCCTCATTCTGCTTGCTTCCTGTTTGTGACCACCTCGTCCCCTTCCTGGTGGCTGTACTTTTCGCTTTGGATCCGTTTTGGCCAGGTTTCCACGCATCTGGCTTTTCTCATGGACTAGCTCTCATCTCAGACATCACCTGATCACAGTTGTCTCTGGCTATCCAAACAATGACTACCCACCCAAGACACTTAAGCTTTTAGTTTCCACAAACTGAGACAATTCCAGCTTTGCTAATGTCCATGTTTCCACCCTTCCTGGAAGGGAAGCTCCTCGAGACTAGGAGAGCTCATTGGCTAGCCACTGTATTTTCAGGGCCTAGCAGACAGTAGACTTTCAACAAGAGTTCAATGTGTTGAGCCTGGAGGCATCCTTTAGTGTTAAGAGCCCTGGCTGCTCTCCCAGAGGACCCTGGGTCAATTCCCAGTACTCCCTCATAACAGCTAATAACCATCTATAACTCCAGTTCCAGGGGATCTAATACCCTCTCCTGTCCTCTGTGGGCACTACACATGTGAGGTACACATACACACATGCAGGCAAAAGACACATACACATAAAATAAAAATAAATATTTAAAGTGGGTTAAGAAAGAGATCAGGGTGTGAACTGATGGTTTGTGTGTGTGTGTGCACCTGTATGTGTTCATGTCCATTCTGTTTGTGTGAGTGCGTGTACCTGCACGGTGTGTGAGTTTGTGTGCGTGCACCATCAGAATCCAGAAGAAGGTGTTGGATTCCTTGGAACTGGGGCTACAGGAGGTTCTGAGCTGCAGGATATGGGTGCTGGAAACTGAACTCAGGTTCTCAGCAAGATCACTACATATGTGCTCTTAATCAAAAGCCATCTTTTCAGCCCACTGTCAAAATTTAAAGTTAAGTTCTAAAACAGCATCTCCTTTAACTCTCCCAGAAAGTGTTCTTGGGTGCAGACTTCGGGGAATAAGGTGAGCTTAGGGTCCTGTTCTTTTTGCATGTACTATGATAGTTCCAGTACCAGGCACACAATTTACCAGAGCATTTCCTGACATGCAGGAGCCTCGGAAGAGACCTGGGTTGGAGGAAGAAGATGGCAGTGGGTGGTAGATTTGGGTGTTTTCCAAGACAATCTTCTCATTACACATACATTTTCAACACTGTCAGAGTTTAATTTGTTATAAAAAGCTGGAAACAGCAGCGCCCGCGTGTAAATAGCCAACAGTGGGAAGATTGCTCTCTGCAAACCTGACCTGGCCAGTTTCCACAGCCAGATAATGAGCGGGGTCGCTGTCCACTATGCTGAACAATCGTGCCCATGGGCGTCCCCAGGCGACCTCTGTCCGACGTGCTGAAATGCCCTCCTCCATTTCCTACTGTGCCTGGGCACTGTGTGGTCATACCCAGCTTAGCGTCCTTCCTTCCATCTTCAGTTCTGGAATGGTGTGTACCAGTGTTTATTTTTTGTTGCTGGATAGCACTTCTGCGTGTGTGATAAGCACACAGTAATTCATTTGCGCCATCACTGGTAGACAGTAGGGCTGTCTCCAGTTTGAGCCGTTTGGAAGAGAATTAAGAATGTTTTTGTACATTGTTTTTGAATGGGAAAAACACACAGATATGCCAGATATGTCCTCAGTACTGGGATGGCTGGGTCATGGCTCAGACATTTGTTTTCAAACTGGTCACATTGATTTACAGTCATTAAAAAAAATTAATTCCTCCTCCCTGGCTCTGCCTTTCCCGCATCTCCTGACCAGGGGAGAAGATGTTCTAAAGTCTACGTCTGGATAATTGTGGCCTGAGAGTTTTCTGGGGCACTTTGCTGATCAATATCGATTAGATAATTTTCCTGCTAACCTCTGCCTGGAACAGAGACATTCTCTGTGAACCTCCCTTCTTCTCTATCACTGGCATGACCTGGTCTGTAATGGAATCTGAATGAGATGATACACGATGCAGAATGAATGACCCTCTCCTCATTTTCCTCACCCTGGGCTAGAACTTGACTGAGAGAAGAATCCAGCCAAGCGGGGCTTGTTCTCTACCCCCACAGCCACCTGGACACTCAAAAGACAACTTAAAATCTGCAGGGAGTGTCATGCTCCAAAAACAAGGTGGGGACAAAGGCAGAGAAATGAGCAAACATTTTTTACTTCTGTTTTCAGTTCTCTCCAAGTCTTATGAGATCCATGGGTGATGTATCGACTGCTGTTGCATTGGTTTTTAGGAAAGTGTGTGTGTGCATTTGAACATCCATTTGTGTGCACACAAGGATCAACTGCAGAGGTGGACACTGAGCATCTTGTTCTATCAGTTTCCATCTTCTTCCCTTGAGATAAATTCTGTCACTGACCCTGGAGTTTGGCTGTCAGCTATCAAGCCCAGTGTTCCTCCTGTCTCCACTCTTGACCCCACCAGCACTGGGGTGACAGGTGTGCACGAGGCCATGACCAGCTTTTGAGTCCGGTCCTCACACTTAAAAGTGCTCTTACTAAGCCACTACCCAGCCTGTGAGTTTAGGAAAGTCTTAGGCCCAAGTTGTATCTGCACCATAGTGCAATAATTGCAAGGACATGCATGGAACATTTCACACTGTCCTCAAAATCGATCCATCCGTGAAGGCCCCAACTCCATTATCCTGATGATTATACATTCTGACTCTGGAGTCACGAGGTTTGAACTCAGTAGTTACTTGCCTGTGAAACCAATCTGTCCATGTATGTCTCTGTGTATATGTATGTGTATGTTTATGTGTGTGTGTGTGTGTGCCTGTGAGTGTTCATAGGTCTATGTAAATGCATATGTCTGTGTGCTACGTCTATATCAGTGGTCCTCAACCTTGGTTGCAACTCCCATAGAGGTCGCACATCGGATATTTATATTACAATTCATAACAGTATCAAAATTATAGTTATGAAGTGGCAATGAAATAATTTTATGGTTGGGGGTCACCACAACACGAGGAGCTGTATTAAAGGGTCACAGCATTAGAAAGGTTGAGAAGTGCTGATCTATGGGTTATGTCCATAGGTGTTGTCTTAGTCAGGGTTTCTATTCCTGCACAAATATCATGACCATGAAGCAAGTAGGTGAGGAAAGGGTTTATTCAGCTTTCTTCCACATGGCTGTTGATCACCAGAGGAAGTCAGGACTGGAACTCAAGCAGGTCAGGAAGCAGGAGCTGACGCAGAGGCCATGGAGAGATGTT
Organism: Montemys delectorum; assembly: GCA_019843815.1. NCBI lineage: Eukaryota > Metazoa > Chordata > Mammalia > Rodentia > Muridae > Montemys > Montemys delectorum. The sequence goes on along the minus strand of JADRCD010212392.1, from coordinate 11,288 downwards.
CCTTGCTGGCTTGCTTCTCCTGGCTTGCTCAGCCTGCTCTCTTATAGAACCCAAGACTTCCAGCCCAGGGATGGCACTACCCCTTTGATCACTAATTGAGAAAATGCCCCACAGCTGAATCTCATGGAGGCACTTCCCCAACTGAAGCTCACTTCTCTGTGATAACTCCAGCCAGTGTCAAGTTGACACATAAAACTAGCCAGTACAATTGACCCCTTGTCAACTTGACACACAAATACATCATTATTAAGCCTCAACCCTTATGTTCTTATTCATCCCCAAGATCTAAAGTCCCACAGTCTTTACATATTAAAAGTTCAATCAATTTAAAATGTCCAATATCTTTTAAAATTCAAAGTCTCTGAACTGTGGGCTCCACTAAAATACATTCTTCCTTCAAGAGGGAAAAATATCAGGGCACAGTCACAATCAAAAGCAAAACTAATGTCTGGGATCCAACTCACGATCTTCTGGGCTCCTCCAAGGGCTTTGGTCACTTCTCCAGCTCTGCCCTTTGTAGCACACATTTTTATCTTCTGGGCCCCAGATGCCTGTACTCCATTGCTGCTGCTGTCCTTGGTGGTCACTGTATGGTATTGGCATTCCCAAAACACTGCTGTAACTAGGCTTTACCAGTAGCCTCTCATAGACTGTCTTCACGGTGCCAAGCCTCAACTCTTTTGCATGACACCTTCAGTCCTGGGCCATGAATTGCAAGCTGAGGCTGCACCTTCACCAATGGCCTTCCATGGCCTGTCACTGTGCCGAGCCTCAGCTGCTCTCCATGACCCCTTCATGCTGTCAAAACCAGTACCACCTGGGTGACTCTTACACATTACCAAGTCCTGCTGCAGCACAAGGTACAACCTTGGCTATTTCTGGAACACAGCCTCTTAGTGCTCTCAGAAAACACTCCCCAGAAGATGTCACCTCAATGATGCTGGTCTCTTCTTAATCACCGCTAATTTCTTAGCTCCAGCTAACCAGCATCAATAGTCCCAGCAATGCAAAGTTTTCATTTTAGTAGTTCTGGTATCTTGTTAATCACAGCTGATACTTCAGCCCCAGCTAACCAGAACCACAGAATCTTCACAATCAAAACAATATGGCTCTGATAAGAGTCTTTAATCTTCCCTCTGAAATTTCACAAGCCAGGCCTCCATCTCTGCACTGTTCTCAACATGATCTTCCAAGCTCCCACAGACATTCCACAGAGTTCTTAACAAACAGTGCCTCTTCTAGCTCAAAGTTCCAAAGTCCTTCCACACTCCTCCCCAAAACATGGTCAGGTTGTCACAGGAATACCCTACTCCTGGTACCAATTTGTCTTAGTCAAGGTTTCTATTCCTGCACAAATATCATGACCACGAAGCAAGTTGGTGAGGAAAGGGTTTATTCAGCTTACTTCCACATGGCTGTTGGTCACCAGAGGAAGTCAGGACTAGAACTCAAGCAGGTCAGGAAGCAGGAGCTGACGCAGAGGCCATGGAGAGATGTTCCTTGCTGGCTTGCTTCTCCTGACTTGCTCAGCCTGCTCTCTTATAGAACCCAAGACTTCCAGCCCAGGGATGGCACTACCCCTTTGATCACTAATTGAGAAAATGCCCCACAGCTGGATCTCATGGAGGCACTTCCCCAACTGAAGCTCCCTTCTCTGTGATAACTCCAGCCAGTGTCAAGTTGACACACAAAACTAGCCAGTACAGGTGTGTATATGTGTATACATGTGTGTCTGTCCATATATGTGTATGTGTATATCTGTGTGTCTGCATGTCTCTGTACTTCCTGATGCTGGCTCCCAGTATCTGTGTGTCTTATGTGTGTCTCCCTTTCTCTTCTCATTCCTTTTCTTCACTGCGTTTCTGGCCTCCCTCTCCCCCTTCTTCTCCTCTGGCCTCCCTCTCCCTTTTCCTCTCATCTGGCTTCCTTTTTCTTTCTCTGCTGCCTCTCCTCCCACTCTCCTGCCCTCACTTACTCTTTGGAGAAAAGATCTCTGAATTCAAAATATCTAAGAGGCTAGTGCAGAATAAAGTGAAGCTCCTGAGTTCTCTTGAGCTGCTGCAAAAGATGCTCAGGGACCCTTCAGCAGTGGCAATAGAGACAGACAGTGCTTTGTGCTGTGCAATGTTGACCCAGGGCAGGTATCGCATGGCTCGGGGAGAGACAGAGAGAGAGTCATGGTAGGATGTAGTACTTATCCTGAGGTCATGTCTACATGTGGATTCTCTACTTAGAGGGTCCCATGGATTCTCTTGGAATGTTCTGAATCTGGGTTTGGAAACACTCTGTCTCAAGGGTGTTTAACTTTCCTATCAGCCATCCAGGTTACCTGCAGGTCATACAGGAAATGCTCCCAAATCTGCTGCAACTGCAGGAGTCTCTGTGGCCTGGCTAGCCCCACTGGCCCAAGGATGGTTGCTGTCAGCACTTTCCCTCTCTGTGAGGATCAATAGGGCCCTTGGATGTGACCTCGAGTTCAATTATGGCTTCAATTATGGAATAAAGAGGCTGTTATCACACACCTACCTCTTATTAGAAACACCATGCTGGGGGCTGGAGGAGACTGGTCCTGAGGGAAATCATTAGCCCACTAATTTGAAATCAATTTAAAGTGCATTTGCTTAGTGATATGAGCATTGTGAATTATCTATAAATTGTTAATTTAGTTGAATGTCACACCAGATTTTCATTTCATAAATTGGGTTTTGGGGTTGGCCCATGCGAGTGTGGGTGTCGCTACTCCCCTGGCTTTACTCTGACACGAAGCTTGGCCATCTTTCTTGTGCTTTTGAACTTGTGACCTGCAGCTACTCGAGAGCCTTCGAGTGTTTGAAATAATTAGGGCAGGAAAGGGATTCTGGTGAGCGCTTGCAAGCCTGCCTCTGCCTCCAGACTAGTGACAGCTCAGCCAGGAGGGTAGAGCAGGGCTGACCCGCCTCTCAACTGCCTCTGCCTGCTTCAGAGTGGCAGGTGTGGCACTCTGCTCACCAGGGGTCACTGCCTCTGTCTGGACCGGGAGGCAGGAGCATTGCCTATGAGGCAGATTCCTGTGGTGAGGAAGTTCAGACTGGCTGATGGCCTGTGAGTTTTCCACTGCAGCTGTCATAGGAATGAGGCTGTTGTGGTCAGAGGCAGCTTTCTTCCTGTGGACTGGGCACCTGAGGATAGGCGGTAGCATCAGGTGGGCCCCTGTAGGCAGGCAGGGACCTGGATGCCAAGCCAGCTGGAATTCATTAGTCTCTGAATTTCTGCTCCACGCCAACACTGTTCTGGAAATTACAACTGAAGTTTGAATAAAGATTTTTGCTTAAAAAAAACAAAATACTGACTCCAACAAATCATCGCGCCGTGTCCTCTGTGCCACATGCCCTACTGAGACCTGGCGGCAACAACACTGTGTGGGGTGTATCCTTGCCCTGTTCAACAGTTGAAGCCCTGGGAGTGGTTGATTGTGAACCACAGGGTACCTTTATTGCTCCCACAGAATCTGAATCTGCCATCTATTGCAGCGGAGACTCTTCAGCAACTTTGGTAGGATGGATAGAGAGCATCTCTCCACTGGCATTTGATCCGACAGATCCTACTTCCTGGTCTGTCTGGACCTGACACCAGGCCTAGGTCAGATGCAAGCATCCCTCCTGCAGCAGAAAGAAAGCTGGTGTTTTGGTTGCCTAGCTGCCCTAGCAATGCCCCAAAAGTGGACATGTAAGATCTTATGGACAGGAAAGCAAGATGGCAGCAGCCCATGGTCGGGTGAAGCCTGTGGACCCCATCTTTGATTCTCCCTAAGTCCCGGTGCTTTGCAGTCTATAGGTGTTCTTTGATGTGAACATACACAGCTCTGGTCATCAACCTTATCTGCAATTGTGTCTCTGTATTGCCACATTTTCTATGTGTGTCTACACTCAGGCTCCTCATCAAACAGCCCCCCTCTGTGTGTGAGGGTGCACGTGCATGTGTGCGAACATTGGTATGCATGCCACAGTGCCTTTGTAGTTAGAGGACAGCCTCTGACTCTGGGCCTCTCATTCCATCTTCCTGAGAAGGGGTGCCCCGTTTGTTCTTCACTGTATATGCTGGACTAGCTACCCCATGAGTGTCTATAGATTTTCCTGTCCCTATCTTGCCTTTCTGTAGAGCGTTAGGTTCACAGGCTCCCGACAACATGGGTTCTGGGCATCTGAACTCAGTTTTCACACTTGTGCATCATTGAGACACTGCACCCAGCCCCAGATGTCATTTTAGAGGTCATCAGCTTTTTCTTCTGTAACAACACCACACAGGATGGAGCTTCAACAACAGACATTGATGACAGGGTGCTGGCAGGTCTGGTCCTGCCAAGGCCCCTCTGCTTGGCTTGCAGATGGCACCTTCACCCTGTGTCCTCCTCAGCCATCCCTGCACACTCTGTCTGCTCTTGGTGTCTGCACACAAATATCTTCTTGCCTGTAAGGCCAGCAGCCATCTAGACTGGGTCAAGGCCCATGTGTCAGCCTCGTTCCATTTCACCCCCTCACTGAAGGCCCCATCTCCAAGGAAGTCACACATGAGCATCCAGGATTAGGGCCTAAGGATGTGAAGTATGGGCCGGGCTGGGGCATAGTTCAGGCCCCAGCACCAGTTACAGTTGATTAGAAGCAGAGTCCACTCTAATGACATTACTTTAATTTGGTTCGATCTGTAAGTAGCCTGCTTCAAACAGGGCCACGCACTAATATAGCAGAGGTCAGGATTTCAAACTATCATTTTTTGGGGGAATGTTCAGCTCATAAAAGTGGGCCGTGTGTACATTCCCATACTCTCTGGGAACCTGGCATTGTGAACAGGCCTGAGCTGCTGGATGCTGGGTGACCCACAGCTTTGTGATCTATCTTTCAGTCCAAACCAGCCAAGCCTCCAGCCCCCCAAAATGGGTTAGTGACCCATCTAACCCATAGCTTAATGAAGATTTTTGAAAGCGCCCCACTAGGGTAACAAAACCACCTAGAGGGGCCCGGAAGAGCCAAGCTTACTATGTGGTACTAGAATCATGAGATAAACATGAGTTTTTGTCAAGATTATTTTTATTGTTTTTAAGTGATGTGGTGTGTGTGTGTGTGTGTGTGTGTGTGTGTGTGTGTGT
>JADRCD010212391.1:0-10130 GCA_019843815.1 Montemys delectorum | reverse complement strand
TTTTTTTAAGAGAATAGATACTTTCAATTTGGTGTGCCCTAGAGTCCCTGTCACAGTTGCTCAGTTCAGTTGCAGTACAGAAGTGGCTGTAGGGAATAAGTAAACACATAAATGTGAGACTTACAGTTACTTTTACAAAGCCCAGCAATGGCCGCAGGTGCTAACTCGCTGACCTTGATATCAAGTTTCAACTGTAAGCATTATTAATATTGGCATCATTTGTATCACAACCTTAGATATCATGTTCTTTGACAAAGTATGCAAAAAGAACTTTGTGTTTTCAACTTGAGATTCATGTTTGGACTTAATTGTCTTAGCACAGAGTGGATAACTTGGGCAGGTAAGAAAAGTGGATGTGGTGTTGAAGGTGGGACACGGGCTGCCCTGCTGGGGCCAGCAGTGTGTGTGTGTCACTATTCTATACAACTGCTTTTAGTTTGGGTTTTTTAAGTTATAACTTTATGTATGTTTGATTTTTAAGTTCAGAGTGAAATAGAGACAGCCACAGTTTTTAATCTTTGTAGTTCAAAAGTTTATGAGCTTTTTCTGTATATAGTGTCTCTTTTCAGAACATTCTGATAAGTTAAAATATACAAGATAAGTTCATTAGCTATGCTTTAAAATATGTGTGTGTGTGTGTGTGTGTGTGTGTGTAAGTTCGAGTATTTTGTTTTTACTTATTTGGAAACAGCCTCTGGTGTAGAGTAGTTTCAACAGTATTCACAAATTCATATGTATTTCACCCGGATCCAAAGACTCACTCCTGTTTGACAGCTGTCGCCAAGGTGCCTTTCATGCCAAAGAATGCTGCATGACTACTCAGCTACAGATCCTGTAGTCCCTGCTTAGAGTCCCCTAAACAATCATAACTTTAGTATGTGTGAGACTTAGAAACTAATTATTTTGCACAGAGTGATATTATTTGAGTATGATGTAACATTTTCTAATGACTAGACCCAAATTGTACATTTGCTTGTTTTTATTTTTCTTAGTTTTGTTTTTGAGACAGTCTTACCAGGTAGCCATGACAGCCTGGAACTTGCTATGTAGACCATGCTGGTCTCAAAATCATAGAGATCCACCTGCTTCTGGTTCTTATGTTGTAGGACTAAATGAAAGCAACCCCATGTCTGTCTCCAAGTTGAACCTGTTTTTGTTTTTTTTTTTGAGAACTGCCATGGTGTTTTTTTCTTGTAAACTTCTTAAGGGTGTGACATTTTGGTTTGTCTTTGCTATCAATTGATCAAGGACATTTTTGCCAGTCTTCTCTACCAATACTTTTTTCTAGAAATATTTGAAATTTTGTAATTACCTCCTGTTTCATCTGTCTTTCAGTTATACTATCTGCTAATATTTCTGTTTGGAACTGATTACTATTCTAAGTTGACAAATGTTAATGGATAATGGTAATTTTTCTTATTCTATTTTTGTATATTTAATTGATATTCTTTTGCAAAGATTAGCTTTTTCAGTTCTCAATTAATCATCTAGTTTAGTTATACCTTTGTAGAACTTGTAGATTACTAACCTTTTTTATTATTATTTTTTTTTCTTTTACGTATCTGAGTGTACTGTCAGTGCCTTCAGAAACACCAAGAGAAGGCATCGGATCCCATCACAGATGGCTGTGAGCCACCATGTAGTTGTTAGGAATTGAACTCAGGACCTCTTGAAATGCAGCCAGTGTTCTTAACTGCTGAGCCCTCCCTTCAGCCCCTACTAACGTTGTCAGACAGTTTATTACTGACCTTCATTTGGTGTTTTAAAGTTGCACCAAGCAGCAGCCCCTTTATGGTGGTTGTTCAACTGCCGTTCTCTACGTTTGTCTAGGGATTTGAAATCTGCTCTGTGGAGCAGCTATAAGTACTCCAGACTCACTGATCATCACACAGCCCTGCAGCCATTTTGTAAAAAAAAACTTTTTTAAATGTCGAGTGCTATTTAGTAATCACAGTCTGGTTACTCCTAGCAGAGTGATGCACGCATCGGGCATCTCACTGGCTGAAGGGAATGTGCATCTGTAAGCATGTGCAGAACTTTGTATTCTTTTCTATGTCATTGCTAGTGTGTGTTAAAGTTAAAAAACCTCCGATTGGTACCTCTGGACCCGATTCAAATATCAAACTATTGGCTTTGTTTTAGTTTTCTTCTGTCTGTGTCTATACCTGTTTCTCAGGTGGGTAGAAACTTGACTTCCATTACAGCTAATGTATTCACAGACTTTGTAAGTCTTTTGGCAAGTTTCGGACTAAGTAGGCCACTGTCATGGGTGCCTAAAGGATTTGGGACTCTAGAGAGAACAAAGGCAGCAGGGTGGAGGCATAAAGGTACATATATGATCACATCTAAACAGTGACAGAGCCAGAATAACTGATTGGAAAGGAAATAACTAATCATTACGAGCAGTAGCTCTAGAGGATCGAGCAGCTTCGAGTTTCTCTGTGGACCTGAGCTATCCTGGGCTATCCTGCTGCTGTGTCATGATTTTTGTAGGACTATTTGTTAGTTTGTTTTCATCACAACATCGTGGGGTTCATGTTTTTTTATTGCTTAGGCTATTCACATGTGAAACACTTTTCCTGGGATAAATATTTAGAAGAAACCAATTCTTTACCTGCTCCTGCAAGAGCTTTCAAAGTGGTAAGAGAATTTCTGTGCACTGTTTGATTAATATGTGTGGATGATGCTGTTTATTTGTGAACATTTAGGAAATTCTTCCGACTCTGAGAATTAAAATTGTTGCTATGATTTATGTATGTGGATCCATGTGTGTCGGGGGTGTGGGGCAGGTGTGGGGACAGGGTGCAGGAGAACCCTGACTGCTCCCCTCAGATGCTGTCCATTTTGGTTTTTGAGGTAGGGTGTGTCTCATTGGTTTGAAGCTAGACTGCTGTGAGCTGCAGGGACCTGCTTGCCTCCATATCTCCAGCTGGCGTTACAAGGCTGCACACCATGTTTACTTTTTAAATGTGGGTTCTAGGGTGTTACCTTGCAAGCTGAGCACTTTACCAGTGTTATCTATCTCCCCAGTATATTGTTTTATACTTTATATTTTCCCATGAATTTAATGGGAAAAAATATATTAAATAACTTGGTAAGAGTCGGGCATTAGATACATATTGGTAATCCTAGTATTTGAGGTAAGTGGGGAGCAGCATATTTCAAAGCCAGCTCAGGCTAGGTACAGATATTCTGTTTCAAAAACAAAAAAATACTTTTTTTTTAACCATGGCTTTGTCTTCTATAGACACAGTCTTCCCCTTTATATGATACTGTCATATAGAAATTATTCATTAATATAGACTTGATTAGTAAGAACAGTTCACAATCTAGGCAGAGAGAAGATCATGGAGTTTTAGAGAGGAAAAAATCATAACAGATGGAGAGAAAGCTTGAGAAAGAGTTTCTCTGATTCCACCTGACAGATAAATGGTCAGTCAAGCTTTAAACAGGTCAGGCTGACGGGCTCTGGTCTCTGCTGCCTGTTCTGTACCCGTTCAGTGTTCAGGCTTTTAACCAGATGCACAGGCAGCCCACAGCCTGCGTGGCCAGGTTCCATGAGAGGTAGAACTAAGATTTTTTTTTTCCAATTGGCTGGCAAGAAGCACAGCAGTGAACGTTCTGCTCTTCACGTTATTTTAAATGATATACCAGTGTGCCAAGTGGAAAACTCACCTTCTCTTCCTCAGCCTGTGGCTTTCTCAGAAACTTAATGGTTTCCTGAGAGTGTTAAGCTTTCTTTCCAAGAAGAGCTGTTCCACCATGTTCAGATGGACTGCCAACTTGTTTTAAATTTTCTTTTTCCCCCTCTCCTATTACCACTTCTAGATGCTTCGTATCAGCCACTTTGTTTTTCCATCTTTTTTAAATACGAATTCTATGCCTATTGCTCTTACCATGGCGCCTTGACCAGTAAGGAAAACACCTGGTCTTTTTGGTGGGTGATCACATGGGTCCAGTATCTCTGCCTCTCTCTGTCTGTCTGCTCTTCAGCTAGGCAGAAAGCTGTCCTTCCGCATGTGTGCTGAGCTCTGTGTTTTGACCGGCAAGTGTCACTCCCTGCTGCTCCGAGGACCGGATAACCTAAACAGTTCAGCTGTTAGCTGTTGTTATCATGTTGTTATCAACCTGCTCCTCCTCACCATAACATCTTTCTTGTACGGCAGAAACCTCCACATGGATTCCAGAAAAAAATGAAGCTTGAAGCTGTGGACAAAAGAAACCCACTGTTCATCAGAGTAGCAACTGTAGCCGACACGGATGATCACCGGATAAAAGTAAGTCCTGTCCGCCCTGGTTTGCTTGCCTTTGTGAGTCTACACCTTCCATGGGAACTTACTAGACAGTGAACTTAATCACTATCATTAACTTAGTAAAACCAAAGGAATATGCAAAGTGGCTTTGTTTCTTTGTGGGTTTGCACCCATCCAACTTTTTCCGATAATTGCCCCAAGATATTTTCTTTTTAACTATGAAGGTAGTTTAATATTTTAAATGTGTACTGGAGAAAATAGATACAACATATTAGAGTAACATTCTCTTCAGAAGAAAAAGAAGACAGGTGATGATGGAGGAACATGCCTTTAATCCTGACATTTAGAAGGCAGAGGCAGGTGGATCTCTGTGAGTTCTAGGGCATCCAAGACTACACAGAGAAAGCCTGTCCTGAAAAACAAAAAAACAAAACAAAGCAAAAAGAAAAGAAATGCATCATGTCCATAATAGTATACTTTTTAAGAGATTAAGAACTTTTGTTGACTCGGAGTTTATAAAGTATAAGTAAAGATAAATAGCTTTATAAATAAAATCAGACTTTTACTAGAATTGGATTCATTCAGTTACTTCTCCTAAGTTACGTCAGGTCTAAAAGATGTGGCTGGTTCCACCCACATGTAGTATGTCGGTGTGTTGTTCTGATGCAACTCCTAAAGGCCTCAGAGTTTTCTTGCTTTGTCTATCATTTCTCTCTCTAGCCAGAACAGTACCCATCTTGCGTTCTTGCTAGAATTAGTTGACTTTTCTGTTAGGAATAATAATATCTCTCTGAATGACCAGGCATTATCTGCACATGACATTTTGTAAGGTTCTTGTTCATGCTGCTGGACCTTCGCCGTCGCCAGAGTGGGTCATTCGTGTTATCAGCTGACGACGCACTGATGAGGCTGTGACTCAGGCAGATTCGATGAAGCACTTTAGTCATTACTAGCAAGGAGAGAACTCAGCTCCACGCTGGAGAAATTGGGACTGGGTGTTCATTTTTCAAAGCAGTAGTAAATCAAATCATTCGCTATATCTTACCAAATGTATAATTTATTTTATGTGCATTGGTGTTTTCCCTGCAAATATGTCTATGTAAGGGTCTCACATTCTGGATATGGAGTTACAAACAGTTGTAAACTGCCGTGTGGGTACAGGGAATTGAACCCCAGGACCTCTGGAAGAGCAGCTGATGCTCTTAACTGCTTAGCCATCTCTCCAACCCTCATTATTTCTAATGATAATTTATAAGACAATAAAACATAAAATAACATGAAGATATATAAATTACATATACAATATACAGTTATATACAATAAACCTTTATGTTTAACTCAATATGTTTAAGATCTAGCCAATCATAAATTTTGCAAATTCATATAAAAACTGTAAAGTCTGTGTTAACCATTTTCTAGTACACTTTTTTGGTTTTGTTAGTTTTGGGTTTTTTGAGACAGGGTTTTTTCTGAGTAGCCCCAGCTGTCCTGGGCCAGGCTGGTCTTAAACTGTGATTCACCTGACTCTGCCTCCCAAATGCTGGGACTAAAGGCGTGCACCCCCACTGCCCAGCATTCTAGTGCGCACCTTCTTATTCATTATAGTTGGTTGTGATGTGGAAATCATAGAGAAATCAGAGCTTTAGAGCTAGAGTTTGAATAAACATCTAATAATAAACCAGTTTTAATAAATCATCAGACAAATCTGTCAAGTATACCATGCTCTTCACACCAGCCTCTTCAGTGTGTATGATGACAGCTTTTTAGTTTCAGAAATGAACTTAGCATCCTATAATGGTGGATATGAAGCACCCAAGTTCTTCCAAAGGCCACATTGGCATCGAAATGTTAGAAGGCTGTTTATCCTTCTGAGTGTTAGTTCTGGTAGCTTAGCTAAGCAACCGGAAGGAATGGGCAAAGATAAAAGCGCAAGCAAAGGGAGGCACAGCTGTGCTGGCTTTGACATTAAACAGAGAGCAACCTCAGTAGTCCATGGGAAAGTTAATTACTCTGAGTCTACATTACATTAATGGAGAATATTTCAATAGGGTACTTAGCATTGGGAAGCAAAATATTCAGGTTGAAGTTAGTAATTGTTTTTTCCAAAAATACAAATCCATAATGGATTCTGTAAAGATATATACTAAAAATAATGACAGTCCTGAGACAACAAAGTGTTAGGCTTTGTATTAATTTGAAATAATTTTTTTTTATTTGTGTGTGTGAGAACTTTGATCCAGAGGAGATGCAGATTCACTAATTAGTGGGGAAGCCTCAGACTGGCCCCCATCCCTTAACTAGTTGCTGAGCCCCCAGTCTTAGGAAACCCCTTGCTTATTCCTTCATATCCAAAGGGGAGCTGGCTGTGGCCATGTGGAAGACAATCATCTTTGCCTAGTTTTTAGAGTGAAAGTCACAAGCTGAACTTCAACCGCTATGCAGCCACCCTGCTTCTAAACACCTTACAGGGCCAGCTGACGGGCAGGGACTCAGTTTCAGACTCGGCAGAGACATTGGGGGAAAGGGATCCAACACCAGGAGGAGGGTTTTTTTCTACCTTGTGAGATAATATAGCAAGTAGGATTAGTTCTCTTTTGCAGAGGAGGAAGAGGAGCACACAGTTACTTGTGTAGTTTTCTGTTTTAAATCAACTCTATTGAATGAGATCCGCTCTTCAAGTTTTACAATATATACCACTTGCACCGTGAGGCTCTCTGGTGGTGAGACAGTCACTCCTCCTGGGTGCTGTTGAAGGCGAGGAACAGAACGAGGACCTGCTCTAACCTGCTTTTGGACATGAAGTCGTTAGTGCCACATCCGTCTTCAGTCACGACTGTTGGCTTCAGCTGTGCATGATAGCTTGTCTCTAGGTTTTAAAATACTTTTTATGCACTGGTATTTCTCAGCTCAATTTTCCTTACTTTTGAGGCGGTGCCTCACTATGTAGCATACTGTGGGTGTCCTGGACCTCACTATATAGACCAGGCTGGCCTCAAACTCACAGAGATTCTCTTGTCCCTGCCTCCGTAGTGCTGGGACTAAAGGCGTGTCCCACTACCACGTGACTTATCAGTTCAATTTTAAGTCTGTTTTAGCTTCTCTCTGTTATGGAACTCGGGATCTAGATCTGGCCATGTTTTGTTTCAGTTTTGGTTTTTCACCTGTCCCTGCTTATTAGTATGAATACCCTACTCTTGTTCATCTCTAAGTCAGGTCTAAAATTACCTTTTGATTTTCCTGTTGTAAATGATTTCTTTGTAGTTTTTTAAAAACAAAACAAAACAATTTCTATCTTATTTGATTTTTGCAAATGCTACAGTAGTTTTGATGTTTTCTGAGTCAAAAGTGCTAATATGTTTTTCATCAGTGGGTCTCTTTCTCTTGAGCTGTTTTCTCCACAAATCTGCAGTTGTCTGCTGCGGCTGAGTGAGTTCATACTCTCTGCCTATCTGGTCCACAGTCTGCATTCTGAGGTCCTTTTTTTCTGAAACACTAGATTGCATTTCATTTTCCTGAAAATTGCAAAGTCTGACACCATGCCTTGTTTTTCTTGGTATACTTTTGTCCCACCGAAACATGTCCCTTCCTAAGAAGACACATGTGTGTCTCCCTAAGAAAGGGCATTTTAGGATCACAAGGGAAAATGTTTGACGGTTAGTGCGAGGGTGAGGTGTTTTAAGGAGGGAACATTCACCTGTACTGGGTTGCTCAGCGGCATCTTCTGCAGCTTTTGGACACCAAAGGACTCTGATTGCCTCGTCTCTTTGGGCCGTGGACTTGTTTCTGGAGCACTTGGGGATGTCTGTCTCTGGTGGCCTCCTGCTTTGTGATGCTGTCTTGGTTTGTCAGACAGGGTCCTCATGCCTTCCCATGATGGTGTTCTGTGTCTCTCCGTCTCAAACATATCCCACTTCTGCTTTGACAGCTTCCTTATCCCTGGTTTTTTTTGGAAGTCACTGCTCTGATATTGACTGTCAGGTTGACGCGCTCGTTTTAAAATTCTCTTTGCTTAGAAATACCTCCATCTATTTTTCAAACTTTCTGTTGCCTTTTTAATAATTGCATCTGTCATTTTTTTTCAAGAAATTTAAAAACAACAACAACAACAACATTATTTAGTCCCTGCTTCTTTTAAAAAGCTTCTACTAGCTGGACAGAGGCGGTGCACACCTTTAACCATAACACCTGCTCTACACAGTGAGTTTCAGGACAGTTAGTTTCAGATAAACCTCGTCCAGGAAAAAAAAAAAAAGAAAGAAAACAAAAACAACAACAACAAAGTGACTAGATAGATGATAGATAGATAGATATGTACATACTACTACTGATAGTTTTTCTTCATTTTCTTTGATTATTTTCTCATTCTTTTTATAATATACTTGAGTTTTTTGTTTGTTTGTTGTGTACTTACTTACTGTGTATGTCTGAGAATATATGTGTGAATGTGCCTTTCCAGGCCAGAGAGGCCATAGGGACCACGGAGCGGAGCTGAAGCTGAGGGGCGATTTTGAGCCTCCTGAATTGGAACCTAGGAAAGACCCAGACTGAGGTCCTCTGCAAGAGCAGCAGATGCTCTTAGAGCTTTTGAGCCGTTGCTCAAACCCCCAAATGTCTCTTAGTTAGCATGGCCTGTTTTTATACTGGTTCTTAGTTGTCAGGTGATCTTTGGTGCTGGTTCACATTAAGAAAAAGGTACCATACATGAGATTTTTTTGAATGGGCTTATAGTCATATTCTCTTGTCTGTTAGGGATATCTTCCAAGATCCCTAGTAGAAGCCTGCAACCACACATAAAGCTCCATATACACTGTGCTTTTACATGCATCTATACATACTGTAACAAAGTATAATTTATGTACTAGACATAGAGAGTAACAACAATTATACAACTATAGCAGTATACAATAAAATGTTGTATGAAACTGGTTCCTTTTTATCACAATATGGAGTTTTGTATTGACATTTTTACACCATAGTTGACCTCAGGCAACTGACACTATTGAACAGTGTTTGTCACCCTGTGGGTGTGACCCCTTTACGGGTTGCATATCAGATATCCTGCATATTCGATATTTACATTACCATTCGTAACAATACCAACATTACAGTTATGAAGTAGCAATGAAATAATTTTATGGCTGGAGGTCAGCATAACATGAGAAACTGTATTAAAGGGCCGCGGCATTGGGAAGGCTGAGAGCCACTGTTCCAGAAGGTGACATCTTGGGGAAGGAGGGAATACTATTACTGGTAGGTCTTACTGTACCATTCGAAATCAAGATACCAGCTGTCTCAGTTTAGGTTTTATGGCTGTGAAGAGACACCTTGACATGGCAACTCTGATAAAGGAAAACAGTTAACTGGTGCTGGCTTAGTTTCAGAGGTTCAGTCCATTGTTATCATGGTGGGAAGCATGGTGGCTCAGAAGAGCTGAGAGTCCGACATCCAGATCATCGGGCAGCAGGAAGACCAAATGACACTGGGCCTTCCTTGAGCTTCTAAAACCTCAAACCCCGTCCCTACAGAGACATACTTCCTCCATCAAGGCCACACCCACTCCAACTAGGCCACACCTACTCCAACTAGGCCACACCTACTAATAGCACCACTCTCTGTGGCCAAGCATTCAACCACATAGATCTATGGGGCCATTTCTCTTCCAACCACACCAAGGCTGGAGGTTTCCCAGCAGGGGAAACCTCCTTTGTCAGCATCCCCAACCTTCCTCTAGGGAAAGCAGAACCTAGGATGCCATACCTAGAATTCCGAATATTTCTTAGTTTTCTGGGAAGTAGAATTCTGTTCCTCTGAAGGAGCTGAAAAGGGCCTCACCCTGGTCCATGTGTGGGGCAGTCAGGCCTCCTTGCATCCTGACTA